>JAFVLL020026008.1:0-72501 GCA_021397915.2 Tor tambroides | reverse complement strand
CCCAATGTAACATATATGTAACATGAAAAATTTATCATAAACGCCCAATGTGTCATATATGTAACATTACAGATCTTTCACAAGGAGGGGTTGTATTTCAAAACAACTGCAGAAACATGTTATAAGTGGTCCATTTGGTTTGTTTTATATGCCCCATAATTTTCCTATAAGGAGAAATTGGTCTGGGTTCTTATGGGCTAGTTTTTTTGTTTTTCTCTTGTGATTCTGGTTTTTATTTGTTCCCGTGTTTAGTCTATAGTCTAGTTCCAGTCTTCATGGTTTAGTTCTTTTAACCTATTGATTTTGTCCTTTATTTATTTTCTTGTTTTCAGCAAGGTTGCGGTCTTGTCTTTATTTTGTTTGTAGTTCTAGTCATTTATTCTTAGCTTTTTTTGATTGTTACCCTTTTGTTTCAGTTAATAATTTCTAGAATTCATTTTATTGCTTTTGTTTTTCCTTTTCAGGTTTATTTCTTGTTTATCCTCCCTAGTCATAGTTTTTGCAGGTTTTTACTCTTGATCTGTGTTCATCTCTTGCCTCTCCTGTTGTCTTGTCTTTGTGTGTGTCTGTCGTGTTGGCTCCTGCCCTTCTTCCTGAGTTCACCCTGGTGGCTGATTCTTCTGACTTGACAGACATTCTGGTGCTTCAGGAGTTACCGTCCCCAGTGCCAAGCCTGTGGTTCCTTGGGCTGCTACCTAGTCTCCTTTGCCACAGAGTCTGGAGCTACTCCATCCCCGACCAGCCTGTTCTCCTGTCGTGTGCCCTGCCCTATTGTGTGGACTGTCTTCGTGCCTCATCCTTTCGTTTTCCCATTTTTGTTAAACTTTGTTCCCCCTGTTCATTCTGCATCTGTTTCCTCCCTTGCCAAACTCTGACACCCATAGGAAACGTTAAGTATGTTAACTATTGTAGACCGATCATCAAAGCGGCCAGAAATATCCCCCTGAGCTAAAGAAGAGGGTAATTAAGATCTTAACCAAGGAAATAATTCCATGATTCAGAATTCCAAAACATTACATTTATAGTTTGCAGACCATGCACACTGCAAACAGTGTCTAAACTGTATAAACTTGTTTAAGGTTTTACAGAAAGTGTGATTTATTTGACAAATTGGTAAAGGCTATCAAGAATTTGGTTCAGAAAATGGGGTTTAGTGTCACCCCTGTTTTAAAAAAACTAGCATATGCTGTTTTTTTTTTTTTGTTTGTTTTTTTCCCAACAGGGTTAGCAAATGTGGAAAACTTTAAAAATGTAGTATTTTCTGTAGGGCTTATTTTAGAACGTTGTTTATACATACACATGCATATATGTGTGTGTATATGTAGTAGACAAAAAAACATATATATATATATATATATATATATATATAAAATTTTTTTTTTTTTTCAGATTAAAAGTTATAAAAAGGCAAATGTTTAAAATCATTAAGTCATCAAAATTTAAAATACTGTGTATTTACTGGATAAATGTTTGAATGTCTGCTGCCTATTTACAAGGTCTGCTTTATGAAAATTTAAAACCAAGCATTTAAATCTTGTGTGCGCTCAATCCTGTTTTGTATTTGATTGTATCTACTTGTGCTTGCTCTTATGCTGCCTTCACGTGCTATCGGAAATTTCCTATTTCCCACTTATGAAGTCGTGATTACGAGCTTGTCATATTCAAGTGCTTTAATGTCGGAAAGAATAAAATGTAGCATCCCATTGGTTGACAAACATATAAACATTCACCGCGCTATACATGCAGTTTGCTGACAATTCTGCAATTTCGGTCAAATACATTCTTATTTCACTGCTACAATTCCTTCACGTGCTATTGGAATTATGGTAAATAGGAGTTTCCTAATCGGAAATTGCATGTGAAGGCAGCATTAAAGAGGTGTTTGTTTTTGTGTTTAAAGTTTTTTCACTTGATTGATTTACTGAATGAACACTGCAACGAACTTGCAAAATAAAAACGGGAAAAGGAGAGCAAAAGTCTGGTCAATGATGAAATCGAGTTGAATTCTTCTTGCAGTGGGCTGTGTTTTCAAGTGGGAGAGTTCTGCACACTCAGAACCTTGCAGATCAGTGAGGATTCACTTCACAGTGAAAAACTGTTGGGACTGGAGAAGAGAAACCACAACAGCGACCGACCAGGCCTGGAAAATAAAGAAGTGTAAACCATCACTTTACTTGTATCCTGTTGGAGTAGAGGATGGATCTCAAAGTCACTGGAGCAGCTTAAAGCCAACAGAACAACAGCAAAGCGCCACAATACTGGATGTGCACAATACTGTCTGAAGAGGAGCTCAGAGTCAGTTTAAAAAAATCTCACAATTGAGGCCAACAATGTCATGGAAGCTAATGATGATATGGAGGCCCAGTACACTGCAGAAGTGAAGCTGGATGCAGATGTTCCTGTGTTGGACGACCAGCACAAGGTTGATATGTATAAAACTGCAAGTGAGTGTGAGATGAAACTAAAGGAGCTGAAAGACTTCATCCAAAAGACACTTTGGACCAACTTTGGAGAAGAGGAGCTAATTATGGTGGTAAAGGCTGCAGAGGATGAAGCAGAGTGTGTGTCATCCATCAAACCCAGTGGCAATAAAGACTTCTTGGAATCATTTATGACCCATTTAACGTTATATGCATAAACATTGCAGAAATGGAGTGATTTTGCAACAATTGCAAAAACAGTAATTTGTCAATGAAAAAAAATTTCTGAATAAAATGTATTGTTACATATAGAAATAACATTCACATGTGCACACATATAGGACATGACACTGCAGTGATCAGAAGTGCAGATTATGTAATGCCATGTCAACATTGTACTACACAGAGGAAAAAAGTAAAGAAAAGCAGGTGTCTCAGAAAACCTCAGTGATTAGAACACAGACCATGATACGCTAACAGGAATTTACAGTGGGCTCCAAACATCTCAGGCCACTAGTAAAAATCATTTTTCTATTTAATGTTGTATTTAATACAAAACGCTTCATTGCAGATTAGATTTCAGTGTGCTGCTCTCAGATATTACTATAGTATAGTAACACATGTTCAGTCATTCAAAATCATCAAACACACTCATTGGCTGATAGTCAGGAGTTTAGGATTCACTTCTATCCACTCTTCATTTGGTCCTTCATTATAAAACAATGAAATGATTCTCAACAGAACTGGTCGAGAAATGAGACTGAGCAGCCCGATTTCACGGCAATTCGTACATATTTTACGAGGTGGTTAATTCGTACGAATTCATACGACCTCACTCGTACAAATTCATACGATTTTTGCCAAATCGTACGTATTTTACGAGTTGCCAATTCGTATGAATTTGTACGAATGACCTACACCTAACCCCGCCCCTAAACCTACCCGTCACTGGGGTTTAGACAAATCGTACTAAATCGTACGAGTGAGGTCGTACGAATTCGTACGAATTAGCCACCTCGTAAAATACGTACGAATTGCCGTGAGATAGCGTTGGACTGAGAGTGGATAAAAAAAAAAAAAATCAGTCAGAAACCAAACTCACTGAACACACATGGCAGAATCAAATCTGCTCAATGTCAAACATGCTGGATTAGGTACAATGGCTCTGTTCAGAATAGCATACTAACATAATATGACTATTTCTGTAATGTATTGTGTGTAAAGTTGGTGAAGTTGCTGAAATACTGTATCCCACAATGCAATGTGACAGCTTTCCACTTCCAATGAGCTGGAACTACAGGCATGAGATTTTACCTATTGTTTAATCAAACTGCCAAACATTAAAAGACATATTTACACAAAACTGAATTCATACAAAAACTTTATTTTCAAGATGATAACTCATTAAATTAAACATGCAATGTAGTGGTTGTGTGACAGCTAGTCTAGCATACCACTGTATGCATAACACTACTACTGTTTCACTATATTCTAAAACAGTGTGCAGTATTCAGTGAGCAATAATATTACAGTAAGTTAGTACTCCATTCTGAACACAGCCAATGATTGTAATACATCACAGTTGTAGAATGTTACATTCCATTTGCCCCGTAGCAGATGTAATCTAATATAATCTGTTAGTAATTCTTATTATACATAATTCTGAATACATATAAATCTGTGTGTACATATACACACTGTACATACTTCATATTAAGCCTTCTTTAACCTCATTATAAGATCTGCTTTGTTTCATCAAGTCTTCAACAGAGCTGATGATGGGTGGAGGGATGACCGGAGGTCTATAGGTTACTGAAGAGTTCATTTTTCTTGTTCCAGTCCATGGCTGGAGCTCTCTTATTTGAGCGTTTCTGGTGAGCGCGCTCTTTCACCTGCTGCAGGGACAGATTGAGCTCTGGGATGGCATCTACGATGGATGGCTCCAAAGACTGAAAGGAGAACAAACAAATATAAACTCATGAAATAACCTAAAACGGACACTTTCAGAGTCTATTACAAGCATGTGCTCAAGTGACAGTGGAATACTTGGACTTGAACATTAAAGTTTACTCAGTTAAAACACTTATGAAGCCAGAAATGATTTTTTTCCCATATTCATAAAAGTTGAAGGTTGATGTTCATTCGGGTAGCCTACTTTCAGAAAATGTTATGCTATGTTTGAAATGGAATACCAGCTACTACACATTATATACTGTATATTGCTTACTTACGGTAGCCCAGTAATGCACAACACAACAAAATCGCCACAACACAATGCAACGGACTAATTTTGTTGTGTCGTGGCTTGTTTTTGTTGTGTTGTGCTAATTTCGTTGTGTTGTGTCTTGTTTCCATTGTGTTGTGCTAATTTCGTTGTGTTGTGTCTTGTTTCCGCTTTGTTGTGCTAATTTCGTTGTGTTGTGTCTTGTTTCCGCTTTGTTGTGCTAATTTCGTTGTGTTGTGGCTTGTTTCTGTTGTGTTGTGCTAATTTCGTTGTGTTGTGGCTTGTTTCTGTTTGTTGTGCTAATTTTGTTGTGTTGTGGCTTGTTTCTGTTTGTTGTGCTAATTTCGTTGTGTTGTGGCTTGTTTCTGTTTGTTGTGCTAATTTTGTTGTGTTGTGGCTTGTTTCTGTTGTGTTGTGCTAATTTTGTTGTGTTGTGGCTTGTTTCTGTTTGTTGTGCTAATTTTGTTGTGTTGTGGCTTGTTTCTGTTGTGTTGTGCTAATTTCGTTGTGTTGTGCTAATTTCGTTGTGTTGTGGCTTCTTTCCATTGTGCTAATTTCGTTGTGTTGTGCTAATTTCGTTGTGTTGTGCTAATTTCGTTGTGTTGTGGCTTCTTTCCATTGTGCTAATTTCGTTGTGTTTTGGAGATTTCGTTGTGTTGTGCTAATTTTGTTGTGGCTTGTTTCTGTTGTGTTGTGCTAATTTCGTTGTGTCTTGTTTCTGTTGTGTTGTGCTAATTTTGTTGTGTTGCGGCTTGTTTCCGTTGTGTTGTGGAGATTTCGTTGTGTTGCGCTAATTTCGTTGTGTTGTGGCTTCTTTCCATTGTGCTAATTTCGTTGTGTTGTGGAGATTTCGTTGTGTTGTGCTAATTTTGTTGTGTTGTGGAGATTTCGTTGTGTTGTGTCTTGTTTCCGCTTTGTTGTGCTAATTTCGTTGTGTTGTGGCTTCTTTCCATTGTGCTAATTTCGTTGTGTTGTGGAGATTTCGTTGTGTTGTGCTAATTTTGTTGTGTTGTGGCTTGTTTCCGTTGTGTTGTGGAGATTTCGTTGTATTGTGTCTTATTTTCATTGTGTTGTGCTAATTTTGTTGTGTTGTGGCTTGTTTCTGTTGTGTTCTGCTAATTTCATTGTGTTGTGCTAATTTCGTTGTGTTGTGCTAATTTCATTGTGTTGTGGAGACTTCGTTGTATTGTGCATTACTGGGCCACCGTACTTACTATTTTTAAAAATTGTTTGTGAAAGAGTATGCAATGATAAATGTCAAAGAGTGATATACTAGATAGCTGTCACACAATCTCATTATGTTTACTCCTTCAAAAAAATGCTTATTCAAGCAGTGGCATGCACAGACCTCCGGAGGGGCAGGGGACAAGCGACGTTACGAGGGCACAATGGCGGTCCAGGGGAGCGGCGGGGTGGGAGGTCCCCCTCGGTAGAAATCGCGGTCCGGGGACACATAGACTGGACCAAAAGGGCACTTTAGCATCGGTGATTAAAGGGGCTCGACCTCGAGCCTCATGGCTGATATTACTTCTACTTCATTTGCCACATTGGACAAAAAAAACAAAAAAACAAAAACAAAAAAAAACAACTTTTAAAAACTTTTTAAAACCTGAAAAGTTCAAGTTGAGCACATTCATCTGTAGTATACTGCATATTTTGACACCTGTAGTAGTAGGTGACCTGGGATGCACGTGGGGGGCTCGAGCCCCTACCCCTTTAATCACCGACACTAAAGTGCCCTATGTGTCCCCGGACCGCGATTGTGGCCTAGCAACGTCGCTTTTCCCCTGCCCCTCCGGAGGTCTGTGCACGCCACTGGACCTGACTATTGTTTTTAGGAAGAAAATTAGCATATTCTAAACATCATAGGTCAGTCTCACCTCAGGGGGCGGAGTCGTGAGAGAGGCGTTGGAGGATGTGTTGGATGGGGATGGACTGATTGATAACTTTGAGTCCTTCAGCTCCACCTCTTTGGCCACATTTCCGTTAACCTGAACAGCAGAGAGACATTTCAGTAAAATGTCAGAT
The DNA here is from genome assembly GCA_021397915.2 of Tor tambroides. Taxonomy (NCBI): domain Eukaryota; kingdom Metazoa; phylum Chordata; class Actinopteri; order Cypriniformes; family Cyprinidae; genus Tor; species Tor tambroides. The sequence goes on along the minus strand of JAFVLL020026008.1, from coordinate 65,829 downwards.
CACCATACTATGAATCTCCTGAGGCTCAGTGCTTCGCTTTGTGCACTAGGGGTCAGACTTGAGCCGGTAAAGTGCTGTGCATCAGCTGCAGTGTGTGGGCCTCAGGCTGCTGGAGACAGAGCTTCATTAACTGTACGAGTGGGCAGCATTAGCTGGGCATCAATACTGCTCCTCTGACAGGTGACAGCGCCCCCTTATTCCCTCCTGCCAGCTACATCTGACACGTCAACCATTAGCCAGAGGCTGAAGGATCACGCTGTTTCCCTCTTACTTTCTCCTACAATCCTCTTTAGAGAAACCGTCCCCAGCATCTCTCTCTTCTGGAGACGCAGTCTCTAAACTTACAAACTCAAGCAATGAGTGGGTGACCGGAGATGACGCCTGACACCTGATCTGTCCACGTCAACAAAAAATTATGGTGAATTCAGGAAGTTGCCATAAATAAGTCTTACTGGCCATGGAATTGTGTTTAGCCTCTTATATTTATTTATAATAAATATATATTTTTGTCTGTATGCCACATATTAGTGTCAAACAGCGCAGGTCATTGAGTCTCTAGTGGCAACACATACAAGCCTCTGTCTCACAGTGAAACTTAACCTGCCACAAAAATGTACACATACATCATGACCGTATTCCTTATATTTCATTGTGATGGCATAACGTGAGAAATAATAATGTGTCCTACAACTTTAAGCAGGGTGCGATTTGAGTTAAACAGAGGGGGGGGGGGTATTTGAATAAGAATGTAATCATTGAAATTTTAATGTAAAAATGGTAACACTTTAGTATGGGGACCAATTCTCACTAGTTGCTTATTAGCATGCCTATTATTAACATATTGGCTGTTTATTAGTACTTAAAGCACATATTCTGCATCCCTAATCCTACCCAATACCTAAACTTAACTACTACCTTACTAACTATTAATAAGCAGCAAATTAGGAGTTTATTGAGGCAAAAGTCATACTTACTATCAACTAACTATTAAGAATTGGTTACCAAATTAAAGTGTGACCGTAAAATAACAGTAAAAATACAGAAAATAGTTGTTGTCAGTGTAAACTGATTTAACTAAATTAAATTAACAAATAACTTATTGACTATAATTTTATTTATACATTTTACAATTTAATCACTCTACATACACAGCAACTTTACCTATCATACAAATAGCGCTCTTCACAGACAACTGACTCTTATAAACAGCTTTTTAATCTAATAATTGTTAAAAAAAAAAAAGACTCCGAATCAGTCTCAATTCACTCACTTACTCAGCAGGTGAAGTTCTTGACACACTGAATCACAAGTTATTACTTTTGTCATTTGCCACTTGATATAAAACAGTGTAAGGCTTAAGAGACTTGTCCATACTAATATATATATATATATATATATATATATATAGATATATATATATATATATATATATATATATATATATATATATATATATATATATATACTGTTTGGTTACCAACATATCTTCTTTTGTGCTCAGCAAAAGAAAAAATGTAGTTCAGGAATGAGATGAAGGTGAGTAAATGATAAAATTTTATGGTCACACTTTATTTTAAGGTCCAATTCTCGCTATTTACAAACCATTAACTATGACTTTTGACTCAATAAACTCCTAATTTGCTGCTTATTAATAGTTAGTAAGGTAGTTGTTAAGTTTAGGTATTGAGTAGGATTAGGGATGTAGAATATGGCCATGAAGAATATGTGCTTTATAAGTAGTAATAAACAAACAATATGTTAATAACAGGCATGCTAATAAGCAACTAGTTAATAGTGTGAATTGATTCCTATAATAAATATAATAAAGTGATACCAATATTATTTTTTGGGTGAAAATATGCATATTTTCTAACTAGTTGTTCAGGCAACTAGCATGAACATGCAGTTAGGATTAGGAAACAGTCGCAAGTGTTCTCTTGTATTGGTACTTTGATTAAAAAACACAAATTTTAACTGCAATATGTATAAGATGTTTTAACTGAGTATTTTAGTTCTGTGTATAAAGTTGTGGTTTCGTGCCTACAGCTGAATCCCAGCCATACTGATATATGCAGAACTTCAGCACTCTTGCTTCAGTAAGAATAACTAATGGAATCTGAACCAGGACCTTTACAATTCTCATCTATGGAAGTCTGTTTCCGCCACTGAATAAAAAAATAAAACGAGGTGATTGTGACTTTTTATATCTTTTTTCTCTCCATTTTTTCCTCACAATTGTGTTAACATCTCGCAATTCTGACTTTGTCTCAATTGGGACTTTACATCTTGCCATTTCTGACTTTATATCTCACAATTCTGACCTTTTTCTTGCAATTACGACAAAAAAAGTCAGAATTGTGAGATAAAAAGTCACAACTATTATTATTATTTTATTTATTCTTTTTTTATTCAGTGGTGGAAACGGGTTGCCATTCTCATCCCTAATGATTATGGTCAATAAAACACATTCTTGCTCTTCACATGCAATGCATGAAGTCAAGAAATCTGTAGTGTATACCACTAACTTAAACATAGACCAAAATAATTCAAAATGACCCTCAATTAATGACAGAGGCCTTTTTGAATAAGCCTGACTGAAAACATTAAAACCTGATAGTGATTAATGATGAATAGAGATTGATCTTCAACCTCTAATGGGCTTCTTTCATGCAGTGACCTTTTATCATTGGCATAATCAGAAATAATTGCATAATATAATACAGCCACAAAATTCCCTTCATATTTGTCTAGAGAGCTGACTTCACTAAACACAACAACGTGCTAACATTTCAAAAATGGGCTAATATCAAAACATACAAAGGTTTCTAATGACCTCTGAGAAACCTGCTGTAGTGTTTTTTTTTCTACTGTGAGAACCCAGGTTCAGGCACAGGTCAACACAAACAACTCAAGTTGCTGTATTTATTTAGAAAAAAGCACACGGAATAACAAATCAAACCCAAACTGGAAAATTCACACGCCTGAAAACTGAGGAAAAAAAAGGATATCTCAGTATCCTATTTTTATTTGCTCTGAAACGGCTTGAAATTGTGATTTTTGTTTTGTATGACATTTCATTTGCAGCCAGTTTGATTCAAAATATTTAATTCCAGAACTTAGTTTTTTATTAAATAGAACTACAAGCCTCAAGAGGCCATGAATAACAGTGACAATGATGACAACATTGTAATATTTGCTGAATCTGCTGCATTTATCTATCAATAGGCACCTTAAAACTGCAAAAATGTTTCATTTAATTTCATTCCAACGCCTAGAACCTCACCTTACTTAAACTTTACTCTTGCTATACCTCGCTAAAACGAGTATTTCAGTTTGGAAATGCTAATCCAGTTGCATTTGTGAAACAGCTGCACCAATGATGTGCTAAAAGACACCATTGTTCACGACAGACCATTCTTTCACTCAGTAATATAGTTAATTATGCTGTTTTCACATTGTGTCAGAATAACCACAATTATAAGAAGACAAAACAGACACTGTGAGCTTTTCATATCCTTTGACTCATTTCAGTGGCAATTATAGGTGGCTTTGTTGGTAATGACAGCAAAATACTTCTTCACTTTCTCTGTATTGTTTAGCAGTTTTGAACTGATCATATTTGAGCTTAATTTTCTTTATATTTCACACTTGAAATGCATTAAAGGGATAGTTCTCCCAAAAATGTCATCATTTACTCGTCATCCTTTACTCACCCTTACGTTGTTCCAAACTGGTATGACTTTCTGTCTTCAGTGGAATGGATAAGAAGATATTTTGAGAAATGTCAAAAACTACCTGATCTCATGACGAAAACATCCCTTTTGGGAACCTTTTCGCAAGATGTGAAATACGTACCAATACGTACATATCACTGCAGTTTCCAACAGAAATGAACACTAGAGGCAGTAAAACATCAAGCACTTGTAATCGTTTTCGTACACAGTTATGATTACAGCTCCATGTTTCTCTTTCTGGACGTAACAAGCTTGTTTAGTAGCTCAGCGGCACAGAATTGGACTTAGGATGCAGATTCCTTGGGTACAAATCCCGTCAAAAACATGACTCACGATGAAAGAGCTGAAAGATGAGAGATCGAAAAACAAGCTAAAGCGGCATGCTTGTGATTGTGTTTTTACGTTACATTTGCTTTTGTTCATTCTATCAGGTAGGTTTAGGTGTAGTGCAGATGGTACGTTATTTTAAAACGTCACAGAGCATTAGACTTATAGCGCCACTCAATGGACATTTCAAGTCAGAACTGCTGTGACACGTACAAAACCAACATCACATAAAACATACCATATGTACATTCATCTGTTCCCGGGAAAAAAACAAACACTCTTTTTGCACCACTCAGTGGACATTTCACATCGAATATGTCACAAAACGTACATGGCGTCTTGGCGTCTTGCAAAAATGTTCCCACAGGTACGTTTTCTTCATGAGATCAGGTTGGTCAAAAACAGTTGCCGGTATTGACTTCCATAGTATTTTCTTCCATACTATACCAACAGTCTTCAAAATATCTTCTTTTGTGTTCAACAGAAGAAAGAAACTCAGGTTTGGAACAACTTGAAGGTGAGTAAATAATGAAAGAATTTACATTTTTGGATGAACTATTCCTTTAATGTGTCCTGCTAGTATTCTATCATTTAAGTTGTTGTCTTACCTTGTCCTCCATGTCTCCGTTGACCACAGGTTCAGGCAGCGGTCCTGTGGGCAGAGAGAAGCAGAACAGGTCAGTCAAACCTAGTACATCTGCATCCTTCAGACGGGACACATTGTCCAACACTGACTCTAACGCTCTTCATCAGAGACAGCGAGGAAGCAAAGATTAAACAAGACACTTCCAGACCCCTAGAGAATAGCTAGTATGACATTCACTTCTTCTCGGGTTGCAGTGAGCAGATGTCGACTCTGTTACATACTGTACCACAGGTATGTGCTTCATTTATTATTCAGATGACCATCATCACCGTGGTGAGAGCCCATGGTACCTGGATACCTGCCGACCCCCGCAATACCGTAGGGAACAAAATCTAGAGGCCTTTATAGTGGATTACACATTAACAAATGAACTGACATGAGAGACGAAGGAGGCATGTGGAGATTGGCAGAGACTTGACTGTGACAAAGAAGTACACATACTTTTAAAAAGAGCATTTATAATGCAAATAATATAATTAAATATAAATAAAATGAAAGAATATACTTAAGTGTGCGCTAATAATGTATTACCTTGGGGCACTTAAATGCATGTTAATTGGAATTGAATTAAATTGCAAAAGTATAGTTTCAATTTATATTAAATGCAATTAGCTGAACTTCAAAGTGCTTTTTGATATACTTAAGTAGTCCTACTTTAGTGTATGTAATTTCATAATTACAGTACTTCTGTTGTCTACTGAAATATGGTTAAAGTGAACTGCTGAATGCACTGACAAGCATTTAGGATAAACTAAAATATAATACTTTAATGTCATTTTTGTCAACTTGTATGTTGCATTTAAATATGTTTTTAATTACACCTTTGAAATTATGAAGTTGGAATTTAGTGCATGTAAATGTATAACAAAATGTAATATCAAATAAAACACTACAGTAGAAATTATGATCAAGTACTTTACATTAGTCAACACACCAAAATAAGTGTGCTTTTTTAAAGTGTGACTACAGACTGTTAAAACATAATGATTTAAAATGTACTTTAAGTAAAAAAAGTTCAATTTTACATTATTACAAAGTGCACTTACTGAGCGCTGAGAAACAGTCATAAAAATAAACTTTCATAAAGTACACTTAAGTGGCATTTTATTTTATTTTTATTTCATATATATATATATATATATATATATATATATATATACACTCTTAAGTTTTGATGTACAAGTGCAAAGGCAATCCCAGAATACCTTATGACAAGTGCAGTAAAAATAAATCCAAGATATAATCATTAAAACATAATTAACAATTAAAATGGACTATTTTAGTCAATATTTGTGTATTTTATGGTTACTAGAGAATCAAAGCATTAGCTTAGCAACATGCTAATTTCGGAGTCAATCTGGACTCAGTTATGAATCGAGTGTGTGCTTCTGTGTGCTTTAAGTCAGAAGCGCTATTTGTATGACAAACAGTTACTGTCTATACATATTGGTTTCACTTGGGAGCCTCTAGTTCAGTTAGGATACTGCCTTAGAAAGAAGATGCTTATGTAGGCAGTAGACAATAAGGCAGCTCACTATGTTCTGGAACAGAGCTTTTGACTCAGGACTATTATTAAAGGTGGGTCAACTTCTGCTTATGTGCTACAGACATACAGACAGCTTGCTGAACTCAGCTGCATGTAAAATGTGTTTTGTAGATAGTTATGTCCCTCTTTGTGTCCTTGCACGAATACAATAAAAAAAGTAATGTGGATAGACTTTAGTCAAGGTAGCGCCATATTTATTTTTTGACAGGAATGAAAGCAAACAGGTGAAGGACAGTGTGTTCAATGGATTGTATTGTTTAACAACATACCAACTGTTCAGCTGATGAAACGTCTTTCTGAAAAAACTTTCAGCAGACAAAAACAGTGAGTGCCATTGTGAGACCATATGTCTATCCCTCACAGCCTTGTTTTCATCCAAGTTAAATACAATATGGGGGTCACACTTTATTTTAAGGTCCAATTCTCGCTATTAACAAACCATTAACTTCTACTTTTGCCTCAATAAGCTACTAATTTGCTGCTTATTAATAGTTAGTAAGGTAGTTGTTAAGTTTAGGTATTGGATAGGATTAGGGATGTAGAATATGCTCATGCAGAATGTGCTTTATAAGTACTAATAAACAGCCAATATGTCAATAATAGGCATGCTAATAAGCAACTAGTTAATAGTGAGGATTGGTCCCTATACTAAAGTGTTACCCAATATGGTGTCTGTTAGTTTTTTTTAGCTGGTCATGACTTAAATTGAGAGACTGGATATATAACATAGCAATAGTACAATACAATAGTAGGCTAGCAAGGTTGGTAAAATAAGCAGTTTTGTCACATGACTCTCATGCTAACACATACAGTGTGTTATGGTTATACTTTCCAAACAGTGTGACAGATGCATGTTTTAAACATTTATTTGTGGTGCTGCACACTTGTCTGCTGGGCTACAAAGTCGCATACTATAAATATGTTAACATTTGTTTATATACTGAAGGACAAGTCAAAATTACAGTCAGTAACTCTTTAGTTTTGAAGGGTCATAACACACCACCTGTGATTGGTGGAGATGCAGTGTAACTGTAGGTTGTTTATGGTTACTAAGAAATATCCCAACTTGCTGCATTAACACAGAATTCAATGAAATTGACTGGATTCTGAAAAAATATGCATTATTTCTTTTACTCATGTAATAGTAAATATGTAACAGTTCTAATAAAAAGAGCTATATTGATGTCCATCTACAGAGTTTTTAGTAAGAAAAGCAAACTAGTAAGGACAACAGAATTGAAAAATAATCCCAACACCCTTACCGTCTTCTTGAGTCTGAATTTCTATCTTTCTACCGCCGTCTGAACACTACGAGTGGCAGAAAACCGCTCAAACGATAAGAGATACGCTAACACTCAGCCCTGCACAGATTCATCTGGCCCCTGATCGGCACAAAACACACACATCACTGGCTGTTTGGACACTTCAAACGCCCTTCAGTCCCAATATGGCAATCTGACAGCCACTCCAGACCGGCACCTTGGAAACCACACAAATGCTGCTTCCAAATTTGGGTGACAGGCAGCAGAGAGAGACAGAGAGTGTGTGTATGAAAGTGTGTGTGTGTGTGTGTGTGTGTGAGAGAAGAGAAAACAGCTGAATGTACGGCTGTGTGGAAAATAGAACCCTAGCTTACTACACCATATACATACAGTGTACACATACTGCCTACACATTTGTAAAATTAGTAAGAGAAATAATAGGCAATATTCCATGCTAAATTTGACATATGACTTTGCATCCATAATTCAATTTTGTATAAGCATATTTAGGCTTTCCTTTCAAATAGATGTTAAAATAGATGGCTGACATTAATTCTGTTTCATTTGTAACACTGGAAATGGAAGATCATGTGGAGCGCATTGCAAATTATGGCAAGTGTGCTATATACTGCAGAGACTGTAGGAGTGGTATCTTATTATGCTATATTTAACCTGGCCAATTTGACTGAAGTGATTTGGAATAATCTGACTGGAACAGTTTAATTGGCTTAAAAAACTTTTTCTGTTTGGTGTGTGATCTGCAGGCTTATCAGGAGTCTGTGTCTGCAGAAACTCTAGAGATTTATGAAGAACTGAAGCGCCTGTTATTGGAGTTCTGCACATCCCCTGCTGCGTGAGTGTTTGTTTGTTCAGTATTTATGAATTGTGCCTTCCGCTACCAATAATAGTACAGCATTTACGGTTTCATTTTACACATTTAAAATCCATTCCTGAAGAATTCACAAATTTTCTACAAAATCAGCATAAATACTACCATTCAAAAGTTTGAGTTTTTTTTTTAAGAAATTAATACTTTTATTCCTCAAAATTGATTGAAAGTGACAGTAAATACATTAGTTTTTTTATTATTATTTAAAACTCCATTTATAAAAGAATCCTGAAATATGTATCACAGTTTTCACAAAAATATTAAGCAGCACAACTGTTTTCAACATTTATAACAATAAGAAATGTTTCTTGAGCAGCAAATCAGCAAATTAGAATGATTTCTGAAGGATCATGTGACACTGAAGACTGATGCTGGAAATGCATAACAAGAATAAATTACATTTAACATATATACAAATAAAAAAGTTATTTTAAACTGTAATAATATTTCACAATATTACAGTTTTTACGGTATTTTTAATCAAATACTGTAAATGCTGCCTTGGCGAGCATAAAAGACTTAAAACATTTAAAAATCTTGCTGACTCCAAACATTTGAAAAATCTTGCTGACTCCAAACATTTGAAAACCACTTTTTACAACAGAAATTTACTATAGTATAGTCTATGCAGTGGCGTTGCGGGGGGGGGGGGGATCTTTTTGAAGGACCATTCACTTCACAAATAAAATGTTTTATTAATTTTAATTTGTTCTCCAAGTACTAGAAATCCATCTGTCCGTGATGAAAAGCAGGTGGCGACAAGTGACTTTTTTTAACAATACGTTGAATATAGAATATATTTTATAAACAGACTGTAGCAATTTGCATTTTGTCAGAACCTCTAGTAAATTGCATGTTATTTTGTTTAGTTGTCTTATTTTTTTCCAGAATCATGGTGGGAGAATCGTGATATCTATTTAAAAAAAAAAAAAATTGTGATTCTCCATTCTCCATTTATCCAGAATCGTGCAGCTCTAGTTGGTCATTTATCCACACATAATGTAAACAAATAAATTACTTTAATAATTTATTTGGCTCAGTATCCAACGTATAGGGGGCGGCCCTAGTGGAAAAAAATACTAAAATGTATTTGAAATACATTTATTTTGTGCTAAGTATTCTACAAATACATTTATATATTTATGTGCATAATAAAAATACCCTGCAGTTGTACTTTTGGTATACTAAACTGGTACAATTAAAGTCTGCTAAATCGGAAAAACAACTAATTTTGAACTTAATGCACTTTAATTGTGCAGAAGTAGTGCTGAAGTTCAACTAAAGATATACTGAAGTATATTTGATTGTGCTAAAGTGTACAATCAAAGCATACTTCAGGTACACTTTAAATATCTTGCATTTAAAGACTGATATATTATACAGAGATCAAACAATCCTTATTAATAGTGAGAGTAAAACACCTTTTAGGCATAATATTATGAAATGTGCATTGTGCAATAAAGACACACTCCAAATAGCCTAAAGTTTACTTATAATTTTATATGAGTAATTGATATGTCAGTAAATATGTTAATGTATTTGAAGTTTGAAATAAATGTAAATAAAATAAATAAATAAATAAATAAATAAATAAATTACGGTGGGGGGTCGGGGGGTTGAGCCCCTTATCTCTCCCAACCCTAGCAAAGCCCCAGAGTCTATGTAATAAGTCAATGTAATGTTTACAAACTCTATGAAATATATGCTGTTACAGCATCACTGAAGTTCTGTTTACTTGATCAGCCCCACCAGCAGCTACTCCTAGAGGTCATATGTGGTATGACACTGATTCCTGCCAGCAGCTTTCAGTAGAGATTAGTAACCTGGGCAATGACTGTAAGGAATCTGGCACCTGTTGAGTGTTTAAACCCTGTAGCACAGTGATATGAGACTGATCCCAATTCCCAACAGCCTTTTCCTAAATTCACCTTAACTTAACAACAGTTTTTTATTTCTACTTTTCTGAAGTCTAAATACACTATATTGCCAAAAGTATGATTGAGTCAGTGTGGAAGAACTTGACTGGTCTGCGTAAAACCAAGTCCTAATCCCAGTTTAACACTGGCTCTGGTGTGACTGTAAATGCAGACCTTGAGCCAAAAACTCATCACCAAACACCAATGACTTGTACATATGGGTACAGTCATCTTAGACACTTCCAAAACTGTTGCAACAGAGATGGAAATACAATTTTTAAATACATGAATTATGTTTCCATTGTTGTTGCCACAGATTTGGAAGTGCATTTTTCTAAAGAAGGGGGTGTCCCAATACTTTTGTCTATATAGTGTATGTACAAGTCATTGGTGTTTGGTGATGAGTTTTTGGCTCAAGGTCTGCATTTACAGTCACACCAGAGCCAGTGTTCAACTGGGATTAGGACTTGGTTTTATGCAGACCAGTCAAGTTCTTCCACACTGACTGAATCAATCATTTTCTTTTTGAACCTTGCCTTATACACAGAGGCATTGTCATGTTAGAATAGAAAAGGGTCCTGTCCAAACTGTTGCTATAATATTAGAAGCACACAATTTCCTAGAATATCATTATATGCTTTAACATTAAGATTTGCACTCATAGAAATGACTAAAGTAGTCAAACCTGTTCATTAGAAGGGGGCGACCCAATACTTTTGGCAATATAATGTGTATTTTTGTTGACATTTACTTTAAAGGAACACTCCACTTTTTTTGGAAATAGGCTCATTTTCCAACTCCCCTAGAGTTAAACAGTTGAGTTTTACCGTTTTTGAATCCATTCAGCTGATCTCCGGGTCTGGCGGTAGCCCTTTTAGCTAGGAACTATACTCTCATTCCGGCGTACCCATGGTACGGCAGGAAAGTTCCTTGATTATTATGCCGGAACGAGAGTATAGTTCCTAGCCATATCGGCCTAGAAAAATCGCAACTTTTCATTTTCTGTCAGTCTTAGTACACAATGTAACTACAGAAGAGTCAAGTTTTAAATAGGAAAATTATTGAAACTCATTGGTCATTTTTGAGCGAGATGCTAACGGTCTAATCTGATTCGATGATCTATGCTAAGCTAAGCTAAGCTAAAAGTGCTAACGCCAGACCCGGAGATCAGCTGAATGGATTCAAAAACAGTCAAACTCAACTGTTTAACTATAGGGGAGTTGTAAAATGAGCCTATTTCCAATAAAAGTGGAGTGTTCCTTTAACTTCACTAGCCTACATTTTTCACATCAAAATCGATATTTAACTTTGATACATTTCTGCAGACATTTCGTTACATTTGCAACTGCAAAGCGCAAAAGAACAGCGAGGAAAGCTTTGCAGATCTGTCGTAGTGACATCCAGTTCGCAAATGAATCTTTCGATTCAGCTCGGTTCCTTTAAATCTGTCAAACCAGTTTACAAATAGGTCTGAATGATTCATTTCACGAATCATAAATCTGAATCTAAATCACCAAATTGACAGGGGTTCACTTTTGGTCACCAAGCCCAAAAGTTAAGCCCCGTTCACACCAAGAACGATAACTATAAAGATAACGATATTAGCGTCCACACCAGCGGACGATATCATCTGTTTATTCTAAGCACTTTACACGGGCCTTTACACCCAATCCAAAGGTGCATTAAGGCCTGTTCACACCAAGGATGATAACTATAAAGATAACGATAAAGATGTTGTTCTAAAAATCATTCTCAGTATTAAAGAATAGCAGAGTCCACACCACAACTATAACGATAAAGGCACAGAGAAACGATATGGTTGGAATCACTTCCAGAACAATTTTTTTCCAGCTGATGAACGATACGAACATTGACAGCCAATCAGAATCAATCCTGCTGTAATGAGCTCGAGAATTTAAAGAGGCAGACGAGCTTGCGCTTAGAATAAACAGACGATATCTGAAACACGTTTGCATTACTGATATGAATCTTCACTCGAACATCGGTGTAGAAGAAAAAGGGGCACCTCCTGAAGCTGGAAGTAGGGCAAAGCCTGCAAGGTGGGCGGGTGGGAAGCAGGGGGCGCCCTAGATTATAACCACAACCCAACTCACCTACACACTGCACATTATACATGTCACACACAACAAAGCACCACAAAGTATCATAAATGTAAATGTTATGGTACATAAATTCCAGTAGGCCTATCATGCTATATGTACCAAGGTATTACCATCATTTTAATAGGGTACTAAGCTCATATTAGTGTTTCTTTATTCTTGTGCATTTGTGAAGCCAAACTTCCATAGTGATAACACTAGAGATATTATCATAAAATAAATGATATTACACTTATTCATTATTGAACAATGCATTTCACTTTAATAAAAGACACTTACGATATTTCCAAAACTAATAGAAGACATTTCCAAAACATTTATGAATAATGTCAGTACTGCTCAAGTAGGAGTTTATGACTTTGAAGGACTACTATTTCATTAATTAACATCTGACAATGCCTAATGCGTGTCTGTGTTCAGTTTAACATTTGTGTTTTTTAATCATATTTCTATATTACAAAAGTAATGGATAATTTCAGGCTGTGTATTACAATCATCTTATGTTTTGCTGAAATGGCTTGATATTCGCAATATGAAGCTTTACCTATACATTGCATGGACAGAGTAAGTGTCAAATGTAAGTGTCTAAAATACATATGGTGCATGTTATATATTTTTGTTATAAATAAATGTAGGCTACTTATTAAGAATAATGCACTGATTTTAATCACCAGTAAAGATGCCATGAGCCAGAGAAAGAGGGCATTTTTTTTTTACTACCTTTACTACTATTTTTACTACTTTCAGTGATGGTAAATTAGTGTATTAGTTTGGAAAGTGCATGATATTCTAGGATCTGTCCATGGAAGCGTATTTAATGATTGCTGTTTATTCAATATACCAATAAAGCTGCAGTAAGGTTGCATAACATTAAACTATACAATCATTATGAATGAACAATATATTTAAAGGGGTCCTATAATGCCTTTTTTACAAGAAATCTCAGATGTCGCCAGAATGCGTCTGTGAAATTTCAGCGCAAAATACACCACAGATCATTTATTACCTCATTCTGAAAATGCCCTATTTTGGGTGGAAACAAAATTGCACAGATTTCATGTATGTCTCTTTAAATGCAAATGAGCTGCTGCTTCCCGCCCTCTTTCCAGAAATGGCCAGCCTTTACATTCAGTGCCTTGTTTACTACAATAACAACAATCTCTGTTTGTTTTTTATTATCATTTCTACCACGCATGACACCGCAGTTCTTCATTATCATTAACAGTCTATTATTTGAATGCTTTTAAAAAGCCTTTTCATTTTAAACTTCTGATATACGGTTTATTTAATATTGTGATGTGTACATTCCTGGAAGTTGCTTAATGATATAGAGAATAACTCCATTTGGAGTGGATTTTGTGCTTAGTAACTTTGCAAATCTTTTTAATGCACAAACAGCAAACGTAAGGAAGTTAAAAATGTTTAACATATGTTTAACATAAACGTTTCTACATATGCTAATTTATTTTTAAACATAAAAATGAATTATTCAATTTTTCAATGAAGTGATGCAGCATAAAGCTGCTGTCACACTAGACTTTGAGCATGCAAACATTTGTTTATATGCTGCACCGGTCGTGATATGATGTCATGTAATTTTAAAAACTTAAATTCAACACATAACTAATAATAATAACTACAAAATGTAAAAATATACAATCTACTCCAACCCGATCTCACAGCAATACGTACATATTTTATGAGGTGGCTAATTCGTACTAATTTGTACAACCTGGCTCATACAAAATCGTACGTTTTATGAAAAATCGTACGTATTTTACGAGGTAGCAAATTCATAGGAATTCGTACGAATGGCCACCCCTAACCCCGCCCCTAAACCTACCCCTCACAGAAAACTTACAAAATCATACGAGTGAGGTTGTATGAATTTGTACGAATTAGCCACTGAAAATACATTCGAATTAGTCGTGAGATAGCGTTGTCTACTCCTCTTTCCACTGTCCAGGACAATGTTTCCAGTTTCCTGTCAGTCTAATGAAGGGTGTGACAGCTAATCCCACGGCCTGCCTGTGAACTGAAAAGAACTGTTCACATCGAAACGCAGATAAAGAGAGTGATTCTGTCAGAAAACAGACTCGTCATGAGTATAAAGTGACCCTGAGTGAGAACAGCAACACTTGAGACATCTGAAAGCATTCAGCTCAATCCTCCCGTTTTCACTCAAACAGATGGAGTCTGTACGATTGAACTGATAAAATGTGATATCGGCGATAGCAGCTAAGGAAAGTTTCCACTAGTGCTGACGCCAAACGCTTGCTCGGTAAATAAAAGGAGTAAACATTGCATCTCCACTCACTCATGACTAATCTTGTTGTGTCAAACACACACACTCTTGGTTTCCATGGCTGCTGTTGGCACTGCGCTTTCACTGGAGATCCTTGGCACTGAGTGACACAACGAGACGGACAAACTAAATTGCTTAATAGGGAACCCAAAACCAGTGAAAACAGTCACGCATGCCTGAGTGACCCCTGCCAAACAATGACTCTGTGTCAGACGCCACCTAGAGGCAGCGTGAGAGTCACAGCTGATGGAAACCTGCTGAAATCTTCATCCACAAAACAGTTTTACTTCATATTTTGTGTCAGGTGAGAGGTTTGTTTGTACCTGTGAGGTGCTCTGCAGTGGGCATCACTCGACACTTCTTGAAGAAAGCATCTGTGTCTGGATCTACGACCAATAGTGAAGTGTTGTCACCCCCGGCTTTAATAGTGGCCACCACCTCAGCATGCTGCTTCCCCTCCACCAAAACCCCATTGACCTGAGAACAAACAATGACACATCTGAAGACACATGCAGGACTGACTCACACTTAAAGCATAGTTCACCTAAAAAAGGTTTTGTCATCATTTACTCACACCCATGTCATTCCAAACCCAGTTCCAAGACTTTTTATGAAACCTGAGAGATTTCTGTCCCTCTATTGAAAGCCTTTTCCACCATAATGTTGATGTGACAAAACGTTTATAAAGAGATCATAAGAATAATCCATATGAATCGAATGGTTTAACCCAGTGTTATTTCAGTACTGAGATGCTATAATAGTTTTTATTTTCAGTTTGTTTTTATTTTTTTGTTTTTTCAGTTAGTGTGTTTTTGTCATTTATTCGTTTTTGTTTTTTTAATTATGTAAATATGGTTTGTTTATTTATTTATTTTCATTTGTTTTATTTAAATGAAAATGAGATGTTTTGGCAACAAGCTTTTTGTAAGCTTTTCAATTTTTTTTAAACATTTGTTTTGTTTATTTTTTATTTCAGTTAACATTTATTTCACTTCAAATAACAAAAATGTTTTTAAGTTTTAGTTAACTACAATAACCTTATAGTCTAAACACATTTGCTTTATATGATGAATAGATTTACTTTAGGCTTTTACTGCTCAATTCATTTCAATTTATGTACTTTTTGAAGATTGAAAATTTTGGTTGCATGTACTTTTAATGGATGTACAAAAATAATGAGAGCGTATTATATGTTAATTTGTGTTGTGAACATGAACACATGTCTTATGGGTTTGTAAAAACATAAGGAAGAGTAAAGGATGAATAAATTTTCATTTTTGGGTGGACTATCCTTTTAAATATAAAAACAATTACTGGAGTAATCTTCAGACTGAAATGATGGCATATTGCTTACAGTATACTGTGTACTGTATATAGTGTGCAACAATATATCACTTAAACAGTAGTATGCTATCCACATTATTTTGCAACTTGACTGTAAGCTATTTTCAGTGATTGTGAGATTCTGATTTATTAGTATTTTCATTAATAACTAAGAATAACAAAGTGCAGTAAACAGTAAAACTATTTGTGCTACAAACTACACTATAACTATGATACCAAATATCAGTTTGCAATATTAAGCCAAAATAAACGGAAGTGGATTACACATACAAGGTACAAATGGCCACACCCATTTTTATGTTAAAATTAGGGTGGATATTGAATTGTATTGTCTAGGTCATTATGTGCATGTAATGTCAGCATCAAATCAAAATTAATCCAGTTGCACAATTCATCAGCACACATTATTCCAAAGAAGAAAAAAAAAAAAATAGTAGAATTATTGCTTATTATTTTAAATAATCCACTGAAACAATGCCGCCAAGCCCTTATATTTTCCATCCCCTCCCCAACAATCTCCTGGCTCAACTTTAATAAGCAAGTCCCTACATTTGTTCTTGTTGAATGTCCTGATTCTTTCAAGAATATGTCACATTATTGAAGAAAAATGAGAGTTCATTCCATTGTGGGATATTGTGTACAATATGCTCTTTTTGTATACTACACACAGGAGAGCATCCACATATTCCATGGATACAGACCATTAAATACTATGCACAGTATACAGTATACAACATATGGTTGGCTATACAGTGCTGCTTGAAAGTTTGTGAACCTTTTACAATTTTCTATATTTCTATATTAAATGTGACCCAAAACATCATCAGATCTTCACACAAGTCCTGAAAGTAGACAAAGAGAACCCAATCAAACAAATGAGACAAAAATATTTTCTTTTATTTATTTGAGAAATATGATCCATTGTTACCTATCTGCGCGTTGCAAAAGTATGTGAGTCTTTGCTTTCATTATCTGGTGTGACCCCATTTTTCAATAACTGCAGGTGAAGTTTCTTGTAACTGCTGATCAGTCCTGCACAACATCTTGTAGGACTTCCAGCCCATTCCTCAGTACAGAACCACTTCAACTCTGTGATGTTGGTGGGTTTCCTCCTATGAACTGCTTTCTTCAGCTCCTTCCACAACATTTCAATTGGATTAAGGTCCAGACTTTGATTCGGCCATTCAAAACATTAACTTAGCTCTTCTTTCACCATTTATTAGTGGAATGACTTCTATGCTTGGAGCCGTTGTCTTGCTGCATGACCCCCCTTTCTCTTGAGACTCAGTTGTGGGACAGATGTCCTGATATTTTCCTTCAGAATTTGCTGGTATAATTCAGAATTCATTGTTCCATCAATGATGGCAAATCGTCCTGGCACAGATTCAGCAAAACACGCCCAAACCATGATACTACCACCATCATGTTTCACAGATGGGATAAGTTTCCTTTCTCCAAACGTAACACTTCAATTAAACCAGAGTTCTATTTTATTCTCATTTGTCCACAAAACATTTCTCCAAAAGCCCTCTGGCTTGTCCACATGATCTTTAGCAAACTGCAGATGGCAATGTTCTTCTTGGGGAGCAGTGGCTTTCTTCTTGTCACTCTGTCATGCACACCTTGGTTGTTTAGTGATGAACTCATGAACATTAACATTAGCCAATGTGAGAAAGGCCTTTAGTTGCTTAGAAGTTACCCTGGGGTCCTTTGCAACCTTGCAGACTATTAGATGTCTTGCTTTTGGACTGATCTTTGTTGGTCAACCACTTCTGAGGAGGGTAACAGTGGTCCTGAATTTCCTCCTTTTGTATACAATCTGTCTGACTGTGGATTTGTGGAGTCCAAACCCTTTAGAGATGGTTTTGTGACCTTTTCCAGCCAACTCTTTTTCTGAGGTCCTCAGAGATCTCCTTTGTTCGTGCCATGATTCACTTCCACAAACATGATCAAACTTTGATAGATCCCTGTTGTTTAAATTAAACAGGGCAGGCAATGACACCTGATAGATGGACTCTAATTTCACCTTTAAATGAACAGATAATCAGAGATTCACATACTTTTGCAACGCATAGATATGTAACAATGGATCATTTTTCTCAATAAAAAAAAAAAAAAAAAAAAAAAAAATGACAAGGAAATTTTTTTTGTCTCATTTGTTTGATTGGGTTCTCCTTGTCTACTTTCAGGACTTGTGCGAAAATCTAATGATGTTTTGGGTCATATTTATGCAGAAATATAGAAAATTGTAAAGGGTTCACAAACTTTCAAGCAGCACTGTATACCAGTAGACACGAATAACTGGTAGAAGTTTATCAACCGGCAGAGATTTTGATCGCGGTTACACGCTCACGTGATGTTGCTGTGCTGTGTGGTCATGAAAAAGTATCATTTGCAAACATTTTTAAGCATTGCGGTTTAAAACAAGTGATTTTAAGCCGCTGAAACACAACCAGCAGCGAAAGAGAAAAGAGATATCACAAAGACCTTATTTAAAGCAAAAATAACTATATTGTGATATATATAATTACCGTGAAATAAAATGACTCATAACGTGATATAAGATTTTGGTCATATTGCTCACCCCTAATAGAACATACTGCATAAATGGCAGGAGTTGGATGGTAGTTAGAGTAGTATGCAGCTCTGAAAATAGTCTGCAATTGCGATTTCATTACTTTAACCGATGATCAGCTGGGATAACCACTACTCGTACTCAAATGAAGAAAAATGGTAATTTTCTGGTGTTACCCTGACATCTATTTTTAGATGCATTATTCACATCTTCATTGTTCCAACAAAGAAAGCGTTTATCAAAGCAAGGATTCATTTTTCAGTATTATCAGTCTCCTTTCCTGCTGTCTGAGGAAAGGATATCCTGATTTGTTCTTCACAAACAAATCACAAACACTGAAGCATTACGTTTGCCAAGAGAGACTTTTGTTTGAATAGAGAGCAATGTCAAGGGCAAATGTGACTTGAAATATTTATTATTTAAAATTTAACAACATGAAATATTCATAAACATTGATTTATTAAATAAATAAATGAATAAGAATGAGGAGTCAATGTACGTTTCACTTCAGGTGGCATTTAAAGGAAAAGTTCACCCAGAAATGGAAATGCAGTCATTCCTTGCTCACTCTTCAGCTTTTCTGACTTCACATTTTCTTTCCTCTTTGAAACGCAAGGAATGCAGTGATTCATGCTGTCAAACTTCAAGAAGGACCAACCAGACTTGGAATATAAAGGAGCTCAATTTTAAAGTACGATTATGGATTATTTTGCTGCTTTGACAGCATCTCATTTTGTGTTTCATGCAACAATGAGAATAATATGGGGTGTGAACGATATGTGATAAACATGCTAAATTTTCATGACTAAACTACACCTTCAAGCAGAAGAAAGGAGAGCGCTGGCATGTTCAGATAGCTTTAGGTGTGATGCCAGGCGCTCTGGGAACAGCTCTCGCCGTCTAAATGTGGAATGAGGGTGTGTCTGTTAGTGGAGCTCAGGCCCGGAGAGGAAACGAACAATGTGCGCTCAGCAGGAACAATAGCAGCCTGTCCAACACAAAGAGCCCAGCTCACAGTAGGAGGCCTGGAGGCCCCTCTGGGACAATAAAGACCCCTCCATCGCTCTCCTCCCTCTGCTTCCTTCCCTCCCTTCACTTGCTCACTGGTGGCCTTTCTGTGGCTCTCGCTCCGGATGAAGCGGCCAAACTCAAGAATTACAACTTGCACAAGAACAGGACAGAGAAAACCTTACAGAAATATACACCTACTCATGGTTTATTTTCGGTATTATTTACTTTGTCTACAAAATTATTACGTATTTGATTCATTCAAGAACAAAACACCATTGTGTGCTGCTCAGAGACACACAACAGTTCTGCTGTGAATTTGTTTGGAACTATTATCATTTGTAAAATAAAGCAAAAATAGAGCAATATTGACAATACAGTGTCTAAAATGTAAGTTACTCAGAATTAATTGCTTTTTGACACAAAACACTGTTATGACATTTGTACGTCAGTTATGTAGGTCAGGCAATTGCATAACATAAATATCATAGACTGCATACTGCTTGACCATATCATATTTAGCATTTTTATTACCATCATTTAAGGTAAGACACTACATACAAAACCATTGTTTTTTCATTTTCATGCACTAGACAGTTTTTTTAAATTTTGGGCTATTCTGCTTTAATAACTTGTCTTCTTTCAAACTGGTGGAAAGATAACAACCTGGTCTCATGACAAAAATGTAATGCAAGACGCAAAATATGTACTGCCATGTACGTTTCGTGACAGTCGATGTGAAATGTCCACTGAGTGGCGCTAAATGAGTGTGCGTTTTTTTCCCTGGAACAGGTGAACGTACATATGGTACGTTTTAATGTTGGTTTTGTAGGTGTCACCGCAGTTCTGACTTGAAATGTCCGTTGAGTGGCGCTATAAGTCTAATACTCCGTGACGTTTTAAAATAATGTACCATCTGCACTACACCTAAACCTACCCGATAGTATGAACAAAAGAGTATGTGACGTAAAAACAGAATTGCAAGCATGCCGTTTTAGCTTGTTTTTCGATCTCTCATCTTTCAGCTCTTTCATCGTGAGTCATGTTTTTGACAGGATTTGTACCCAAGGATTCTGCATCCTAAGTGCAATTCTGTGCCGCTGAGCTACCGATCAAGCTTGTTACGCCCGGAAAGTGAAACATATGAAGCTATAATCATAACAGTGTATGAAAACAATTACAAGTGCTCAATGTTTTACCCACAGTAGTTATTCCCACGTATATTTTCCTCATGAGACCAGGTAGAAAGACAACATCCAAAAATACACATTTTTAATTCACATTATCTATTTGCACCTGTAGATTTCAATTCCGATACATATCTTTAAAGGCCATTTTCTTAAAATTAGTTTTTTTCTCCTGCACTGAGACAGAAATCTCAACTTAAATACATACACACAAAAAAACTTAAATACATATTCTATATTCTGAAGGTTTTTACAGAGGGGTTGGTTTAAATAATATGTGCATTATTTATATAACATTATATTCCTAAAGACATTGTGATTTTTTGTTGTTGTTCTTCATTTGGCACTCATTTATGATTAATAGAGTAATAAAATAGTCATCCAAAATGAAACAAGAATCTTAAACCTTTCTTTATCCAACGTTTAGATTTCTGTTCTGTAAAATAGTGCATATTTAATTAGATAACGCATAATGTCCATATTTAAACATACTGTAACAACCTGTAATACAAAACAGTTGCGCTTAATCAAAAAGAGTTGGTCAAACCTAAAGTTGTATCAGTGTAGAAAACCAGTCATATTTTTCTGTTTAGTCACAGTCTGGAGTCCTGTGTCCAGATTTTTAACTGGTATAACTTATTGTACACAATACTATGTCTCAAACATCAGTCGTAGTAGTATGATTATTGGGTGATGCTCTGCTTCTTTTTGCATGTCTTCCTGTTTAAATGATCTCCTCTCTCAAATATCATGAGGTTGATGTGCTCGATTCCAGTACTCTCGCCCTTATCTCTCCCATGAGTCTCTGCTTCACTGTTCCGAACAGGATACGCTAAAAAAATGCTACAATGTACAAATTTCCCTTCCAAGAACAGCGTTTCCAAGTCATAATAATGCTATACTTAGAAAAAGTATAAATCTGTCATGTTTTACCAAATGTTATGTAACTGCTCCAAAAAGAACACAAAATAATTGATTTTGGCCAAAATCTAAAGAAAGCACCACATGTATCCTTTATGGATAATGAAATTCCAAAGTGCATTGCAACGAACCTGTATTAAGCGGTCTTTGGGCCTCAGGCCGGATCTCTGTGCTGGCGAGTTGTCATCTATGGCTCTGATGTACTGGCCGGGTCTGGACTTCTCACTGTGCAGGTTAAAGCCGAAGCCACTGGGGCCTTTCTCAATGAAACATAGCCGGGGTCTGAGCTGGGTCTTCAAATCCTGCAGGACAGACACAACACAACATCAGCACAAGCGCGTACTACTGGAATGCAGGAAGTTTGGCGTCTGAACGTCAGTGCCCTTCATCTTATAGGATATCGTCTTATATAGTATCTTAAAGAGCAGAAGGCCTTAACTTCAAAATCCGAGAAGGCCCCTTTGAAACCTGAGGCTGGTTACATAAACTGCTTCGTGTAGTCTTACAGGTCATATAATTTTTTCTTTTTGTGTAACTTTAAGTCATTTACATAAAAAGGTAGACCAGTCTAATTTGAATATGAAAAGTAAGACTCTTATCCCTTGAATAACTGTTGGACTAGTTCTTAAGATGCAGTCTTAACATATTATCTGCGTTATGCAATTGTCCCTGACCAAATCAAAATGACCACAATTATATTGCATAAGACACAAGAAAGAGCATTTAATGCCTAATTTTCAGCTGAGAACCCTTCCTTTGTGAAAAAGAAGTACACTTACTTAAAAAAAAAAAAAAAAAAAAAAAGTACTTATTAGGGCAATAATATACTTAAATGTGAACTTAATGGAATGTTTTCAGACAATTATATTTCATTTTTATAATTACTTCTATTGTCCTATGATTATCACGATTAAATATACTGACGAATGTACTAACAAGCATTTATGTTAAACTAAAATATAATTTCTATTATATATAAACTTGTATATATGCATTCATATTTGTATATTCTGTATATATTTGGGTTTATTATATATACACATATTTGTAATAATGAAGATGCAATTTAGTACATTTAAAATATATCAACTGAAAATATAATATCGAATAACACTACATTATAAAATTATAATCAGGTACTTTCCATGTGCTTTAGTATGTTAGTCAACACATCAAAATACATGTATGTATCTTTATAACATCATAAAAGATTGTTAAAACAATAATTTAAAATGTACAGTACTTTAAAGTAAAACTTTTAATATGACATTTTTACAAAGTGCAGTTTTTAAAAGGGTACTTAAGTGTGAAAAAGTCTTGAAAGTGTCTCCCTTTATGGACACTTAAGTGACTTTTTATTCCATTATTTTATATTGTCTGCAAGCACAGTTTATTTAATTACTTTTTAAACCAAATTTTTAGTGTTATTTTATTGTCTTTTAAACATGCAGAACCAGACAGCAACGGAATAAATAAATAAATGAATATGAATGAATATTAATACATTCATTAATTCATTTTACATAAACGTAATTAATAAGGTAGGCTTTTCCGCTACAGTACAGTTCATTTTTAAGACTGGGAATGAAACCAAGTGCCCATTAAGTGCACTTCATTTTCATAAGGGTTTCATAAGGGCTCCAGTCCTTTCTGCTGGGTTGTGTTGCTGGACAGAGGAATAGACCCAGACAGAAGGATGTTTCCCCTTTGTCCCAAATGTGATGGAAGTGGACAGCGCACAGGATGAGGTCACCTGATTATGGGCCGCCCCTCACTGTTCTCACACAGCACACGTACAGCGCATTGTCATCCAGGAAAATAACACCCTTCCGCTCTGTTCAGCAGGTTGAGTCTTTTTATAGTTTTTTTGGACACTGATTCAAACTACTATTTGTGTTTAATGCGCTGTTGATTATATTTAGACTAGAGAATCGTACAATGAAAAAACAGATTTCAACACAGGCAGTTTTGCAATCACACCCTTAATGGTAAGGGGAAACAATTTCTCTCTCCTAGTAAGTACACTAAACCTAAGTCAGGGTATAGGTGCCATATTTAGTTTAACATAAACAAAAACGAGGCTGTGAGGAACTGTCTGTGCAATATCATACTTTTCCGTTTGTTCATATGACTAACTGCAAATACAAGCAATGGTAAGAGTGAAAACAGGATGAACAATTACAATTAAGCACATAAAACACCACCACAGAGCCGTCCTCCCGTCCCAGCATTCTCACTCTCACACACAGCACTACAGCAGCATTTCCTCTCTGTTGGGCTCAAGCGCAGGAAGAGCTGGACTTCCTGTGGACCACACCTGCGTTCCACTGTCAGAAACAATGCGCAACACCACCCGCCTTCATCCACCCTGAACCACAGCACAACTCACACGCTCCATCACAGGGCCGTCAGTCCGGCGCTCTGCCCTGGGCGGCACTCTGAGGATGGGTGGACATTGTGTAGACGAATCAGTCTGTGAGGGGTGTAACCTGCATAGTTCTGCTGCTTTTTAAACACATTTTAGCCTCCACTCTGAAATCTATAAATAAATCACAACTCAAAATGATCTGATCATTCTGCCCACTTGAATAAATCAATCAGACTTTCCACAGTGGATTGTGTAAATGTGGATCAAATACAAAACACCAGTGACTTGTTGCTACATCACTGTACAGTATTGAAGAAAGGACTGATATATTACGATATTTTGTTTTTCTGTGATATATATTTTTAAATGTTTAATAGATGACTTGAATAGGTCTGTTTGGAAAGAATTAAGGCTTGTTCACACCAAGGATGATAACTATAACGTTAACTATAACTATAAAGTTTTAAAGGGATTTTTGCCCAAAAATGAAAATGCTGTCATTAATTACTCACCCTCATGATGTTCCAAACCCGTAAGACCGTCGTTCATCTTCGGAACACAAATTAAGATATTTTTTGTCAAGGCACCGGTCTGATCTGGGTTTGTTTATGTTGTGTCCTGGTCTGTCTGTCTGCCATGTGCTCTATTGTCTATTGTTACCCCGCCCCTCTTGTTATCTTATTATCTTGTTAGGGTTAACACACCTGTTTTAGATAATTAGTCACCCTTTATATTCCCCTCTTGTTTTCTGTCCTGTGCCAGATTGAATTTCTGCTCTGCTGAGTTAACCTGGCTCTTGTCTCTGGCTGCTATCCTGTTCCTGTTGTTGTCAAGCCTAGTCTTGCATAGTTTTCCCTTGCATTTATTTTATACCTATTGATATTAGGGTTTCCTTTCCCTTTCCTAGACGCTTCCTGCTGAGCTGACATTCTCTGCCATGGACCTGGCTGGAATCTCTCCTGGTTACCCTCTCAGACAGTGGCTAGTTCCTGTTTTTGTGTTTGAGCCTCAAATCTGTTATCCCTGCAACTGATTCCTCTTCCTTTACCACCCTGACAGTTTTGATGAAATCTAAGAGCTTTCTGACGCTCCATAAAGAGCAACGCAACTGACACATAAGACCAAGAAAGGTAGTAAGGACATTGTTAAAATAGTCCATGTGACATCAGTGGTTCAACCGTAATGGTATGAAGCTACAAGAATACTTTTTGTGCTCAAAGAAAACAAAAATAACTACTTTATTCAACAATTTCAACTCTTCTGTTTCAGTTCACAACACAACTATAACAATAATGGCACAGAAGAACGATGTCTTTGGAACTACTTCTTACTTTTTTTTTCTTTTTCTTTTTTTTTCCTAGCTAAAGAAACATTGTCCATTGGTCTATCCACTGAATGAATAAATGGAACAGATGAAAAATGACTTTTAGGGAGCCATTCTTTGAGGTCTGAATGATCTTGTGAAATTTTAGTGTGATTTTTCTGATTAAAAATTATGATTGCCATTTTAACTGCGACGTGACAAATATTTAACATGCCATATTGCTGTTGTTTAGACATGCACTCTTTAAAAAAACCAAACCTGTCACTCCATAGAGATATCAGTTAAAAAATCTCTCTACTTTAGTTATCACAGGCCACATTCCCACTGATTGTGACACATTAGATATCAGTACAAAATAATCATTATTACAAAATATTTTATTTTACAGAACAACAATACTAACATGTATGCCTTTATTTTCAAATTTGTTAAACCATCAAGCTTTTATTTTGGCAGAAAATCACAGGGAGTCAAGCTTCTCCTTTGTTGGCAACAGGCAATGTCTCTCATTTCTAATCTATTTAAATCGCTGGGCCATATTGTGTTCCCAAATGCATGTTATAAGAGACCCAAACTCAGAGCACGTACAGAGATTGGGTTTAATATGGAGCAGAGCTTACTGTGAGATACTGAAACACCAGATCATGAGCTGCTCATGTGAAAATGAACACTGTGCCACACTTATTTTTTTTTTAATTAAATCACAGCAATTTGATAATATTGGTAAGCCATAGCACAATTTTTATAAATGGTCTAAGCAAAATTAAATGACTGATCCCACTGAATTTTTATCGGTATATGCTCCGAAGCTCTATCCCTAATGCACGCCGGGCCACCGGCCACATCTTCAATTCAACAGAGGATGTGTTGTGCTTCCCATGCGAAGGAATCTCAGAGAGGGCATGGAATCTGAGGAATCTGCTGCAATCACAAAAGCCTGTCCATCTCGTGAGGAGGAACCATTGAAATGAAAATGGGAGGAACCAAGGTTTGGTTTTGACAGAACATCCTGTGTACACAACCCTGGCCTTGACCTGAGATCAGCCCTGCCAACCCGACACAATCACTGCAACTGCCAACACCAGAAGCTCTTACAAACTCGTGGAGAGAATTAGTACAGTTGGGTTGCTTTTCTATTCACAGTTTACTGAGCGACCCATGAATTGTGTGAATGAAACACAGCTAAGGCTGAATCAGTCAAAATCCAAGAAAATATCCAAAATATAATAGCACATCTCTGTTTACACCCAAATGGTGAAAAATACATATACTATATCACAACGTCCAAATCAGTCTTGACCCCAAAATCACAGACATGATGTGCCGTGATCTGAAACCGTTCAAGCGAGATATGCAATGGAAAGATATCAAAAGACAAAAGAAGCCACCTGGAAAAACGGATCACAATACCTTTCCATTTCATTTGGTCTTATTGTCAAAATTATTATACCCTGCAAATGCACATTAGACAGACCAACCAGAAAATTAGGTTTTTTGCTATAGCTAAAGAACAAAAATTTAAGAGACCATTTTTTGCATGCATAATACTTACATAGCAAATAGCTGTCTGCAGGCATTGCTAAGATGGTTTCCAAGTGACCTAGTATCTATATTACACAACATTTGATACAGACAAAGAGCAGGTCATGTTTTGTGCAGCCATACAAGCCAATTCTGCAGTTTCCAAAGTGTTCATGAATATTTTCTCACAGCTATAAATTTCATGACACAGCAAGATCATATTTTGCAAACTGAGTCAGCTGATTTGATGTTAAAGGAGAAGCTGATCTGAAGTCTGAAGTGTTTTTTGACTCTCATGCTATACAACGCAACACTAGCAGAAATAGAGATGAGTGGAAATAAACAAGAAATAAAATGCATAGTTCTTGCTTGCCTATTTTATAACAATGCAGAAATTTCTTGTGAAAATTTTCTTGTTGACTGGTGATTCCCTGATAAAGGATTGCTCAGACAATTACATAACATAGTAGACGCAATGAATAATAAAGCCCGAAACCATCCTTAATTATTAGCTTTGCATATTCAAATGACTGCACCCGAACAATGTATGTAGCTTTGACTAGGCAAACATTTAGCAAAGGAGCGCTAGTATGTAGCTGCCTGTTTAGACTGTGACAAGCTTATCAACCATATACAATTCTACAATCATGTTATCAATGACCTTGCTGTCACCCTTGCATTGCTTACATACTTGAAAATACAGTCCAGGTGGTTTGAGCCCCGGCTTATCCATGAGGCTATTCTGCATTGGATTTGCATGTTCTCCCCGTATTGGTGCGGATTTCCTCCAGCAGCTCCTTTTTCTCCCACAATCCATGACTAGATTATGAATGTGTGAGTGTGACTGACCATTCATCCAGCATTGGAGTGTCCAATCCTGCTCCTGGAGGGCACACCTGCCTGGAAGTTTCTGGTGATCCTGAAGACATTGATTAGCTGGTTTATGTGTGTTTTATTAGGATTGGAGCTAAACTCTAGGGGACAGTGGCCCTCCAGGGGCAGGATTAGATACTCTTGGTCCAGGGTGTTTCCCAGTGTCATCCAGAGTCGGACTCAAGTCTGTCTCAAGTCTAAGTCCAAGGCCTTATTTTCTATGACTAGTTGAGACCAGCTCATCCAAGATCCGCATGCTCCTAAAACATGGTCATGGACTTGGAGATGGACAGGCTCTGAAGTCATAGTCTGGTCTTGTCTGGAGTACTACAACACTGGTGCTGCCCTGCCGATGGTATGTAACACTGGGATAGACACCAGCAACATCGCAAACCTACATAGGATAAGCGGACTGGAAAATAAATGGTTAGATTTGTGGTAGTTTATACCAGTGTTTCTTAACTCTGTTCTTTGTGGCACACCCTATTTTCAAACTTTCTCTAAACAAACATCTGATTGAGCTCAGCTTGTTAGCAGAGACTCTAAGACCTGAAATGGATGAGTCAGATCCAATGGATGGAGACATCCAAAATGTTGGTGTGTCTCTACAAACATGGTTGGAAAACATTGTATAATCAACTGTTGACACATATAGTAGATGGGTTGTGATGACTATGTTCTCTGTGGGTTTTCTTATTAAACAATCTTGAACAGTTTACCAGAATACACTCAAATCTAAACCCTCGGATAACAAATATTTACACTTAGCCCTAATACATAAATAATTTCCTAGTGAACTTCCTGCACAGGAATTGATATTACAGTGGACTGATCTCCTCATGGTCACAGTTTAACACAAGTCACATCTGTGCTAAGATATAAAGGCATGATAAGACAAATTAAAGATCTTTCTCAACAAGGTGTAAAACATTTCCATTCACAGCTTCATTTCACCCTGTCGGGTCCAAAGTTCACCCATATTAGACTAAATGGCCTGCAAATGATCAACCTCACTTTCAAGCTTGCCCAGCTCTAGGCTACATGACCACGGATGACGTAAAACAAAAACAAACAGTGTGTTCATGAGTCAATAATGAACTTGTACTCTTGTTCTGGTAGCAGGTGGTGTATTACTGAACTCAGGTATCAGAGCTATTGAATGGACAAACATATCCCACAACTGAGCCTTATTATGTCTTTTACTTAACTCTAGACAGAGCAAAGTCTATTCCTCATCTCTGGGAGCAAATTTATCACTCTCCATCCACTCAGCTGGTCTGAGTCTGACCTTATGGGCATTTCCTTCATGGTATCCTGTAAGGGAGTGTCTGAAGACTCATTTACACTGGTGTTATTGAGTCACTTCAGCGAAACTAGAATTGTCACTTCCTAAGTCTGGCTCATGGCAGTATTCATGTTAATGATGCAACCATAAGGTTCTGACCCAAAAAAACAAACACTGATAAAACAGCCTAAATTACATCAGAAACCACTTGGGGTACCTCAGGGTTCGATACATGGCCCCTTTTTCTTCTTGATAATGTGCACTCTCTAGGACCAGTTATTTACTTAATTATGTCATCTATCCCAACACATTGTACTGCATGATTCATGATCCTGATATGAACTGGCTGCTGTGCTTGTAGCAGTTTCATTGGCCAGGGTGGAGATGTTAATCTATTTTAGGTTGATAGAGTTTGGCATTTCCAGTCAGGCTTCGCTAAAGAAAAAGTTTTGCTTATTGTCAGAGTAGCTGCTATCTATAAACCCCAAAAGAAAAAAAAAAGACTTGTCTACGAGTGTGAGGTGGGTTTGGCCCAATGTCACAATAGAAAGACCAAATCTCCACCCTGGACACTAGACAGAGAACACACACACAAGCAATCCTGACTACCGTCAGAGGAACCTGAACCCACCCACCTCCATCTATACAGTCTGCTAACTGCTAACAATCATCCATTTCAGGCCATACCACAGAGAGACTGGTATTTGTTTATTAAAGGTACAGTGTAACTTGATCTCTAAATCCGTGGCTTTCACACTGACAACAATGTAGCAGGTCAAAAAGCTACAAATCTAGTAGTGAATGTTACCAGATGCTCGTAAATCAAACTGAGGTGGACCAATGAGAATAAAATAAAACTGGTTTGAACATTCTGCGTACACATGATTAAATAAGATGATTTTCACCTAGTTTCGGTTCACTGGTGCACACCAGCTTTTGGTGTGCTGGTTTCATACCAACCAAACAAAACAAGCTCTGATGTCAAATAGACCAAAAGCTCTATTGTGAAAGTGCCTGACTTAACCAGTCATCAGGAGTGAGAAGAGTTTGTTGCATAAAGATCTCAAAGAAAGGTCATATACATGAAAAGAAAAGCTTTGCTGACCGCATTACAACTAATAAAACACTTCTGCATATTTACAGAGAAAAGCAAAACGATTTAAAGTGGATGCAGCCACAAGACCAAAAGTATTTCCTTAGTCTGGATCCTGAAATTCTTGGTAATTAATAAAGTCAGATCCAGGGTCAGATGTTCTTCTTGCTGTTGGTAGACTAAGAGTGGGAGCGCTGCTCCTAGATCAGTGCTTACAGACAGGGGAAGTGTGGTATCTGCATATCCATGAAAAACAATCAGAGGAAACCACTCTCAGCTTGCCGGAGTGCCTGCTCTGCCAGTGGCTCCAAGAACAGATTCCCACAGACTGACTACAGCCTCTTTGAAGATCCGCTTTCAAAAACACCCAGATCACATGATCTTGTTTCTCCATGAGTGTTTTCTTTATAAATGTGATTATATTTAAAAGACCAAAATGAAAATATACTGAATTTCATGTAAAAAAACAAAACCTATTATTCCCACACTTTTTGATTAACTGATTTCCATTAATAGTCCAGTCTGTTTTTTAGATTTTTTTTCTGTCAATTAAACATTTTAGTGTTTAGCATAATTAGAAATATGCTTATTTATATTGAATATGAACAATACATTGGTAATGATTTTGTTGGCTATACAAAATTAAGCAATGCAACAAGCATTGTGATGATTCAAAAACATTTTTATTCGGTGACTAATTCTTAAAGACTGCATCATTACACAAGCTTTGAGACCTGTAGCACAGGATCTGTAATAAGACAGGCATTTTAATAATGTTTGTGATATGTGCGAGTTGTGTGTAACAAAATGGTATTAGAGTTGAAAAAGTGAGATTAATTTCTTTTTTTTTTTTTAATTTTCTTTTTTTATTTTTTAAAAACAGAAAAAAAATACAGAATAGAAACCACAAGCAAAACAGAACACAGACACAAAAGAAAAAAGAAAAAACAGGGCATATTTAAAAACAACAATAATTAAGTACACTGCTGCACCGCTGGCACTAGAATCTCAACACAAGTACTAAACAGAGATGGTGAAGGTGGTTGGCACTCTATGAACTCCCTCGCTGGTCAAAATCAGTGTTGTATTTGTCAAGGTGAGCCAAAAATGGCTGCCAAATATCTGAAAATTTATTAAGATTGTCCATCATGCCATAGCGGACCTTCTCCATATGCAATATACCAATGAGCTCACTTAACCAGATCCTAAACTGAGGCACAGTATCTGACTTCCAAAGTTTTAAAATCATTTTCTTTGCAACTACCATTCCATACATAATTGTGCTTTGCATCGAAACTTTGTGTTTAAGTAGAGAAGGAGAAATCCCAAACAATGCAATCATTGGGTCAGGTTCAAATACACAGCTGTACATGTCAGAAAACCACTTAAATATGTTACACCAAAAATTATTCAGTTTCGGACATGTCCAAAAGATGTGAGTCAGAGAGCCCTCTGCAGATTTACATCGGTCACAAGCGATGAAATAGTGGGAAAAGATTCTGTGTAATTTGGTCTTTGAGTAGTGAAGCCTGTGCATCACCTTAAATTGGATTAACTGATGCCTGGTGCTAATAGAACAAGATCGGATCCTACCAAGGCCCTCCCTCCAAACATCATCTCCAATCTGCATTCCCAACTCCTCCTCCCAGGAGTTTTTCAAAGAGTGTGTAGCATAAACTGTTCGTTCAGAGAATATATTTACAAAGCCAGAGACCAATTTTCTAGAGTCAGGTGGGCCCAACAAAAGCTTATAGATCATTTTATCTTCTGGAAGAGACTCAAAGTTAGGCACACATTGACGAACATAATTTCTAATCTGCAAATATCGGAAAAAATGTGTTGCGGGAAGAGAAAACTTATTTTGTAACTGTGCAAATGTGGCAAACTGTTTATTAATATACAGATCTTTCAAAGTGACCACACCCTTTAGCCTCCAACTGTTAAAAGACCCGTCCGAGAGGGATGGAGAGAATGCATGATTGCGATATACTGGAGTATAGATAGAAGTGTCTGGTAGTCTGCAGTCCTTTCTAATTTGCTGCCATATTTTTAAGCAATTAAAGATAATCATATTATCCATCTTAACAGTTGCAGGAGGTCTGGGTGTTGAGAAAAGAAGTGCCGGAAGAGAACTATTTTTGACATCACTCATTTCAATGGCAACCCAGGGGGGAGTCTCGGCAGATACCTCCATATTATATCCTTCCTGCCAATAAACCAGGGCTCTGGCATTCGCTGCCCAGTAATAATGCAGAAAATTTGGCAGTCCTAACCCACCCATTTTCCCTGGTTTATGTAAATGAGTTTTTGAAATTCTGTGTGCTTTAAAGCCCCAAATAAAAGGAAGAATTATCGAATCCAAAGATTTGAAAAAAGATCGTGCCAAAAAAATAGGTAAATTTTGAAAAAGATACAAGAACCTCGGCAAGGAAACCATCTTAATGGCATTTATACGACCCACCATAGAAAGAGGAAGAGTCCTCCATTTTTCAATGTCCCTCCTCAGTTTCTCCAGTTTCTCAAGAAAATTCAGTTTAAAAATTAGTTTAGGGTCTTTCGGCAAAACTACGCCAAGATACTTCAGCCTGTTTGTAATTTTGAACGGGAGATTATGCAAAAATTCAGTGTTGAGATCCGCGCCCAGTGACATGAACTCACTCTTCTGCCAGTTAATTGTATATCCGGAAGCTTCACCAAATGTATTAATAAGATCCAGCAATACAGGAACTGATTTCTCTGGTTGTGATATAAAAAGAACAACATCGTCCGCGTATAGGGAAATATGGTGATCCACATTACTCAGTCGGATGGGTTCTATAGAAGGGTGATTCCTGATACTAATGGCAAGAGGCTCAATGGCAATGGCAAAGAGCAATGGGCTGAGGGGGCAGCCCTGGCGTGTCCCGCGGTGTAATCGGAACGGCAATGATCTTTCTTGATTCGTGAGAATGGAGGAAGATGGATGAGCATATAGCATTGTAATCCACGATACAAATTGACGACCAAACCCAAACTCCTCCAAAGCCTTAACCATATATGCCCATTCTACTTGATCGAATGCCTTTTCCGCATCTAGGCAAAGGGCAGCCACCCTCGAGCCCTTACTATACCTATGATACATTATATTCATCAATCTTCTGACATTAAAAAAGGAAAATCTATTTGGGACAAAGCCAGTTTGATCAGTGTGAATGATGGATGATATATATTTATTTAACCTATTTGCTAATAACTTGGTAAAAATCTTAATGTCTGAGTTCAGTAGTGCGATAGGACGAAACGATGAAGGTTCAGCTTCGTCCCTACCTTCTTTTAATAACAGTGAAATATTAGCTTCATACAATGTGGGTGGAAATTTCTGGGTTCCAAATGAGTGATTGAACATCCTCAAAAGAAGGGGAGCAATCTTCATAGAAAATTTTTTATACAGTTCAATTCCGAAACCATCTGGGCCAGCAGCCTTGCCATTGGGAAATGATTTTAAAGCATCCAGAATCTCCTGCGTGGTAATGTCAGAATTCAAAGCTTCACAAGCTGCTGCACTTAATTTAGGGAGTCTTAGATGCTCCAGCCAGTCAGAACCATTCCCTTTTGCTTTTGACATATATAACTCTTCATAATATTCCCTAAAACGATTGTTTATACTTTTAGGATCAATAACTAGTTCTCCAGTCTTTGATTTAATCTTATGAATGGCTCTACTAGCTTGCAAGCCTCTCAACTGTTGGGCCAGTAATTTATGGGGCTTATCCCCCAACTCGAAGTGTTTCTGCCTGATCTTAAACAATTGATCGCATATCTGACTGGATAGGATAGTATTATATTCATATTTGAGTTTAAGAATATTTTGTAAGGTGGAAGGGCTGGAGGAAGACCTGTAGACAAGTTCCAACTGCGATAGTTCAATTTCGATTTCTGACAGTCGCTTTCGCCGTTCCTTTTTCAAAGAAGATTCAAAAGATATTATGTGACCCCGAATCACAACTTTAAAAGTTTCCCATAAAGTGGAGTCTGTGACTTCAGAATTGTCATTACTCTCTAGGAATTCTGAGATCTTAGTGGATAAATATTGACAGAATGATGCATCGGAAAACAATGATGGGTGGAGATTCCAGGTAAACTGCTGTTTTTTATGATTAAGATCAAGGACCAATGAAGTAGGAGAGTGGTCAGAAATGAGAATATTATGATATTTTGAGGCAATAACGTTGGATATCAATTTGGAGTCAATTAAAAAATAATCTATTCTCGAAAAGGACTTGTGCATTTGTGAGAAAAAAGAATAATCTCTATCTGTAGGATGTCCAAGCCTCCAAATATCAACTAGATTCATAGAAGTCATTAAGTCATTTAAAACCATGGAGGAGGTAGATGACTGATTTGACTGGGCTGACCTATCCAAACGGCTGTCAAGCACACAGTTGAAATCACCACCCACAATTAAATGTGTATCCGAGAGATCAGGCAGTGAACTAAATATCTTACGGAAGAAAGCTGGGTCGTCAAAATTTGGACCGTATACATTAAGGAGCGTAACATGAAATGAGTGAATGTAGCCAGTTACCAAAATAAACCGGCCATTTGGGTCACTCACCGTAGAAACATGCCTAAAAGGAACAGTCTTGCGGATCAGAATTGCCACTCCCCGGGCTTTACTGGAGAATGTGGACTGAAAAATCTGATTGGCCCAGCTACATCTGAGCAACTTTTCTTTTGTGGGTCTGATATGTGTTTCTTGCAAATAAACTATATCAGCAGATAGAGATTTTAAATGAGAGAACACTTTAGCTCGCTTGAGAACGTGACCTAACCCGCGCACATTCCAACTAGTAAAAGTAATGCCACCACCTGACGAAAGTGTATCAGGATGCATACAGATTTTGCATAGTAGCAGCGTACAAATAAAATGCCCTAATAAAATAATAAGAAAGACAAGAGGAACACATAAAAACGAGCAAGAACATCACCCTCCTCCCCCCCTCCCACTTTCCCAAACAAAGTGAGACTGCAAACCCAACATACTCTCTTGGGGGCTGCCGGACCATACAGGAACAACTAACCAGCCACTAAGTTAACGCAGAGACCCCGCGCCCTCTCCACTAATGAGGACAAGTGTTTGTGAAAACCAACAATGAAAATTATATATGTTAACGCAAATACACACATACCTTACCAGCTGTCATATAAATGTCCCGGTTGATGTACAAACAGCATAAAAATCACATACCAAAAGTCAAGACAGAGTCTCTGCAAAAGCCTCAGCATCCTGCGGGGACAAAAAAACTCTGTCCATGGTGTCACTGGAGACCCGCAGCCGTGCCGGGTAAATGAAACCGCTCCTCACACCTGCATCCCGGAGTCGTTTGCGGACGGGATCAAATGCCTGTCGTTGCTTCATCACCTCCGCTGGGTAATCAGGAAAGAAGTGAACCGCTTTGCCGTTGTAGCGCAGAGGAAACTGCTGGCGGGCCAGTAGAAGTATTTGTGAGATTAATTTCTGTGAATCAGTTCAAACTGTCCGTATAAGTCAATAACTTCAAAACTCTTCAAGCATTTTTTGTCATCACTCAGAAAATGTTTGCAGAAGTCTAGGAGTGGCATTTTTCATATATTAAAATGGTTTAGTAAAACGTAAATACTGCAGTTCATTGCCATGTATTTTCATGTATTATTACATACAAAAGAAAGTGATTACATATATTTTTTCTTGTTTCAATCTATTCTTAGTTCTAGTTCTTACATTACACATTTTGAATCAATATCTGTTGATTCAAAACAATATTAGCCCAGCCCTGCCTCCAGCATAACAGGAAATGGCCATTTGATCATGGTGGCTCAAGGACGCCAAGTTCTTTTTGTGCCAATTTGCTTTTACATAAAGGTAATATGAAATAGATCAGGGATCTTGTCTCGGTCACTGAGATTTCAGAGTTCTTCCTGACAGAGGAGTTACGCAAGAAACAGCAGTTGACCTGGAGAGTCACA
The DNA here is from genome assembly GCA_021397915.2 of Tor tambroides. Taxonomy (NCBI): domain Eukaryota; kingdom Metazoa; phylum Chordata; class Actinopteri; order Cypriniformes; family Cyprinidae; genus Tor; species Tor tambroides. The sequence continues at coordinate 29,600 of JAFVLL020026008.1, read as the reverse complement.
GTCAATTTAACCCAACACAAAAGCACTTCCACGCAAGTAATTGCCTCAGAGAGAAGGCTTATGTAAGACCAGTCATCTGTGCATGATTGAAAAACAGCCTTGCTATCCTCACGATTTCATTCTGATTTCCCCTCAGAGCAGTACAGGAAAGCAACAGGCTTTTACAAGGAAAAATATGGGAAGTCATGTGGTGGTCATAAAAACATCGGAAGACAGCCCGGGTTTTCTCAGTTTCTCATGAAAATGCTCCCGTTGTAATACAAAAGACAATTACAACTCTTGTATGATCACAAAAGCAAAAAGATGGAAACTTGCAACATCAGCAGGTTTTAAAGGGTAGTTCTTTAACAGAGATTAAACTCCTCTTTATGTGGAGTCCTATGTGCAGTAATGTGATTACTTTTGCCCTTTTTGCCACTTTATAGTTGTAAAGAGATGACAGGAAATTATTTGGAGTAGCAGAGGAAGCAGTAATGTGATTTAACTGGCCACACTGACTGTATCGTTTTAACTAGGGAGAAAATCTGAAAACGTATATTTGTCTCAAAAGTACTCACAAATACTTTAATCTAAAACTTGGCTTGGTAAAACTTTTCAAGCCTAAAATGATAACTTGAAGGCTAGTTTAAAGATAAAGAAACCTGCTTAATTGTATTGATTATGCAACTGCAGTGCATTTCAAATCTAAAACTGTACTTGCACATAATGTCACTGAAATTATAGGCCATTTAAGTGCACTTAAAGAAAGCACACTTTCATGACTGTGTCAACACAATTAAGTACAATTAAGCACTAAAAATGCATGTTTTTAATAATGTAAAATAAAAAGTTTTACTTTAAAGTACATTTTAAATCATTGTTTCAATACTCTTTTGTTGGGTTTTGAAAAAGTACAATTAATTTGAAGTGTTGACTAACATACTAAAGCACATGTAAAGTACTTGGTTATAATTTATCTCTGTGTTACTCAGTATTACATTTAAAGGTAATATATTTAAATGTACTAAATTTCAACTTCATTACAATTGTGTAATTACAAATATATTTAAATAAATAACATACTCTTTTCAACAGAAATGACATGCTTCCCAGTACATTTAGCAGTTCACTTCAACCATATTTCAAACACAAGAGAAATAATTTTGAAATTACATATAAAGATGTACTTAAGTCCCACTTAATTGGGTCAAAAAAGCATTTGGGCTCAAATAATTGCATTTACTATAAATATAAACTGTAATACTTTTTTTTTGCAATTAAAATGCAATTAAGTACCCAAAACATTAATATGAGTTAATACTTAAGTAGCCTATATTCTTTTAAATTATATTATTTTTGTAATAAGTAGTTGTTTTTTTCTGGGTACCATTTCTGGAACTAACATGTACACTTTAGGTAATAATATGTGACTCTGGACCACAAAACCAGTCTTAAGTCGCTGGGGTATATTTGTAGCAATAACCAAAAATACATTGCATGGGTCAAAATTATCGATTTTTCTTTTATGCCAAAAATCATCAGGATATTATGTAAAGATCATGTTCCATGAAGATATTTAGTAAATTTCTTACCGTAAATATATCAAAACTTAATTTTTGATTAGTAATATGCATTGCTAAGAACTTCATTTGGACAATTTTAAAGGCGATTTTCTCAATATTTAGATTTTTTTGCACCCTCAGATTCCAGATTTTCAAATAGTTGCATCTCGGCCAAATATTGTCCGATCCTAACAAACCATACATCAATGGAAAGCTTATTTATTCAGCTTTCAGATGATGTATAAATCTCAGTTTTGAAAAACTGACACTTAAGACTGGTTTTGTGGTCCAGGGTCACATATGTACTTTTAAGGTACTTATATTCACTCTTTAGGGGTAAATAAGCTACAAAGGTGTACCTTATTCAAAGGTATAACCCCAGTAACAGCTTTTGTACCTTTTTCCTCAGAGAGTGTACAGTTGATTGCTAGAGTGTTTGCTAGGCTACAGTTGATAAGCGGTTGATAAGGTGTTCTGAGAGGCAGATGACAGTCAGACAGAATGGATTTGATGGACAAAAGCTCTAGGGAAGCTCTAGGAGGAATAACAATCACATGCTTTTTAGGAAAATATATGGAATATTTTTGATCATCAGCTAGAGGTAAATACAGTACAGAAAGTACAGTTTGTCAAGTAAAATTAGCCAACATAACTATAGTGGAGGCTTATGTTGTTTGAAGTTTAGTTTAACATATTCTCACTGATGTATCACAAACCTACATTTCTTTCAGGCTGACCCCAAAATTGTCAACGTGACCTTCAGAGAAGACATTCTCTCCTGACGGCCCTCACACAAGCCGCAAAACAACAAAATCAACACAACGGAAACAAGACACAACACAACAGAAACAAGCCGCAAAACAACTAAATTAACACAACACAACGGAAACAAGACACAACACAACAGAAACAAGCCGCAAAACAACTAAATTAACACAACACAACGGAAACAAGACACAACACAACATAAATAAGTCACAACACAATAGAAACAAGCCGCAAAACAACTAAATTAACACAACGGAAACAAGACACAACACAACATAAATAAGTCACAACACAATAGAATCAAGCCGCAAAACAACTAAATTAACACAACACAACAGAAACAAGCCACAAAACAACAAAATTAACACAACACAACGAAAACAAGCCACAACACAATGAAATTAGCACAACACAACGAAATGAATCCTATGCGTTGTGTTGTAGCGATTTCGTTGTCTTGTGGAGATTTCGTTGTGTTGTGCATTACTGGGCCACCGTAGTTTAGACTAGTGTATTTGCCACACAGGTGATCATTACAGGTGCAGAATGCATCCACAAACTGAGAGCACAATGCCAGAAGGGCATTGTGGGTAATTTGGTTATGCAGATGACATGAGAATGAAAAGGGGGTTTAGGCTGTAAACAGGACTGTCACCATAGGGAGCCCAGCTGTTGTGGAGTCTGGCCTTTTTCCTCCTTGAGTAATGTGCAAATCATTATCATGAGAGCAGTACACACACACACAAAAGACACCGAGGTTACAACCGTCTGAACAAAAAATAGAGCCATGCGTGAGAAAAACACAACAAGAGCTTTCTCAGACAGCTGCAAAATATAATCCTTCAGCTCTGAAACACACAGATGATCTGTTCCTCAGGTGAGCCACTTTAAATGATGGTGTTCCAGGTAACAATGTTCCTAACACATCCTGGAGCTTGTGGTGTGAAATTGTGTTTACTCTGGATCAAGGCTGAATGGAGTTGTTTGTCTTCTGTGAGAACGAACTGTCTTCCTGAGCTGGACGTCCTCCTTAACACACCAGCCACCCGCAGTCAGTGACTGAAGCAAGTGTGATCTGCCAAGTGCACTATAGTGCGTAGGTGTGTGTTTCATAGTTGTCACAGCACACTGTTATAACTACTTGAGGAATACAAAGCGGCACATATGGACAAAAAATAGCAAACCAATTAAACTTAATTAGAGGACATTTCTGTGAATAAAGCATGACCAATAGAGACAAAGGTTTGGGTTAGGATTAGAGTTAAGGATCAGGTTTAGGGTTAAGTTCAACCTTTACAAAAAAGTACTGTAGCAGTACCATGGTAAAGTGATGAACAAGTACCATATGCATACACCATGTATTTGCATGATGCTCCAAGGTACTTCAGAGATTACCAAGGAAAGTACCATGGATCATGTACAAAGAAAAGTACTTTGGTAGCACCATACATATATAGTACCATACCATATATATATATATATATATACCTCAACGTATGGTACTACCAATATATATATGTGCGTGTCTGTGTATATATATATATATATATATATATATATAGGGCATTACGACGCCACAGATGTGCCCAGATGTTTAGATTAGTGTTTAACAAGTACTTTTTTCAATAGTTGATTGTTATTATCATTACATAACTTCCCTTGTGAAAAAGAAGTACACTTTTAGCATAAAAAGAATATACTTATGTGTGAGCTGTAATGTTTTCAGACTCTTAAACGCATGTTATTTGCAATTAAATGAAAATGTATTGTAGTTTAAATTTATATTAAACACAATTAGGTGAACTTTAGAGTTCTTGTTTGACCCACTTAAGCAGAACATCTTTATATGGAATTTCATTATAGTATACTATACTTTAACGTAATTTCTATTAATAATTGTCTTATATTTAGATTTGTTATTACACATTAGTAATGATGAAGTCATTTAGTACACTTAAGCTATATTTACTTTAAAAGTAATATTGAATAAAACTGTAATTAAAGTTTGTAAGTCAACACATCAAAATGAGACAAAAATATTAAAACATGATTTTTTGTAAAACTTTTGATTTTACATTATTACAAAAGTGCAGTTTTTAAAAGTGTACTTAATTGACTTAAGAAGCAGTCACTAAAGTGTCTCTTTGAAGTAGCTACCATAGTAGGCTACTTTCGTCAGTTTCGTGTAGTTTCCTGTCAGATAACTTGTCAGAGATAGCAATTTATAAGTGTTACGGCAGGTATGGTAATATCATAGCCTACTTACTATGTTTTACTTCTAAAAACCACGGTACTTTTGAATCAGAGCGCGGTCTCTGTGCTGGTCTCTCACCGTTTCTGAGCTCACGGATGTCCTGAGTTTCTCCACCGCGGGAATGTGAACGGGAATGATTTCTCCGTTCCTCTCGGGCACCGGCGGCGGCGTGTCGTCCCGCAGCATCTCGTCGCTGATCTCGGGCTCCTCGTCACACTCGGGCACCGGAATGCCCTCCGTGACGAACTCCCTCAAACACTTCAGCTCGTGTTTCTTCAGCAGCTGGTCGGTGTCCACATCCACCACTACGAGCTGCAGGCTCACGGCGCTCGCCCGTATCCTCGCCACGACCTGCTGATGGCTGTCGCTCTCCACGCGCTCTCCGTTGACGAACACCAGCCTGTCGCCCGCGCGCAGACCGGACAGCTCCGCGGGGGAGTCAGGCTCCACCAGGCGGATGAACTGGCCGCTCTTGCCCTTCTCTCCGTGCAGATGGAAGCCGTATCCGTTCTCGCCCTTCTCCAGGACGCAGAGCCGCGGGCGCAGAGTCTGGCTGGGCATCACGCAAAGTCACCTGTTGATTTAATCTGACAAATAAATAGAAATGAAGGGTAAACGAGAGTCCTGCGCTCGGGTGCTCACGGATGAAGCATGTTAACCCGCTCGGCCTCAGTAAATGAAGGGACTTGTTGTTGATAAAGTATGAGGAGAAAGTTCTGGTGTTCAAGGGTTTGAGCATCAGCATCCAAAATCCAGCCCATGGAGGAGTGACTCCTCTAGAACCTCCTCCTCCTCCTCCTCCTCCTCTAATGGCTCTCTGCACTCATAAAGAGAAAACAGAGTGAACTGGGGTAATCACCGGGACTTTTTTTTGCACTTTCGACTTCTGTTATTTACTGTCATGTCATCAGCACACTTCACAAATGACACAAATCTCCTTCTGGAATTATTTTGGAAGTTTCCTTTAAGAGACTGATTATCACATAAAAATGATTCTTAAAAATTATTATGTAGACAAATGATTTATGCCATGTTAAATGATATATAGAAATGATAACTGCAGTTATGGTTTAATTTTCTACTGCCAAAACCAAAAATTGTTTCAAAAGCTATAGTGCACTTCCAGGGAGTCAGTGAAGATTTTGAGAAAACATGTGATATATGAAGAAAATAAAGTAAAATCAAGGTAAGCTGAATATTTTACTATCAAATATTTTCCAGTGGAACTGAAAAATTGTAATTTCACAATTTTAATCAATATTTTGTTGCATAACAAACATCAACACATAAAAGTTTTCTCTTTTTTTTTCTTATGTATGTTCTTGTGAGTACTTGTGCCAGATTTTTGGGGTTATTGCCCTGTGAAGGGTCAAATGTGGGCTACACATCAGAATGTAGTGTTACCAAATTGATCCATATTATTCATCATATGCTGCTGGGGCTAGTTGTCACATGAGTTATATCTCAGGATCTGAAGCAAACTGTACAGTTCTGTGTTTTCTCTAGCAGCGGTTTTGTGTTGCATTTCTTTTCAGCAAACTAAAACATTTAATGTTTCATGAATTTGTTTTACGTTTTGCTTAAAAGTATTTTAATATCAAATTTGTCAGATTAAAACCAAAGGATTTCTTCTCAAAGTATTGTCAATAAAAAGCAGGTTCCCATTGTGACAATTTACCCCATATAATGGTTGAAATAGTCACACTGTAATAATGTAAAGAGAAAATAGCAAAAATCATTAAGAAGATACAGTGAGTGTGGATCTGATAAAGATAATGTTGTAAAATCCAAACAAGCTTTAAAGACCTTTATTGAAAAAGTGGTAAATTAAACAATATATTTCATGCTTGTTCAATAAACCATAAACAACTGTATGCATCTGTAGAACAGTCACGTACGTTTTACAGGAGGAAGAAACGTAATGCCACAGTTCTAACAACTGAGGCCATTAAAAAGACCTTTGACTCTGAAAATCACCAGAAGAAAGATGCCCAGGGTCCCTGATCACCTGTGTGAACATGCCATAGTCCTGCTGCAGGAGGCATGAGGACTGCAGGACAGGGCAATAAACAGCACTGTCTAATGTAAGAGACAGGACTATTTGGAGACAGCTGATGTCATTGCAGTGGCAAACCACATGTGACTATGTGTACCCCCATTGCAAGTGAGGACTTGAAAGGGCTGGTGGAAGAGTGGAGTAACATCTTACAGCAAGAACTGGCAAATATGGCTCAGTCCATGAGGACTGCAGCTGCTGGATACACTAGATATACTCACTGCAACTTTGCACATTATTTTCTGTGAAACCTGTTCAGGCTCAGCTGTTGAACAAATTTATAACAATTTATAACAAATATTTACTTTTTTTGTTATATACAGTATATATGTATTGTTATATTTATTTAGATATGTATTTTTTAGTTTAGTTACATATACAGTATATATTTAATAAATGTGTATGAATAAAAATATGAAAAAGCATATATAGTATACATACTTTTAAGATAATTAAGATTATTTGCATTTGGGACATTCTTTTCATTTCCACCCCCATTCTCATTACCATAATGCAGTACGATGTCATTCTCATTACTGTAATGTACAACAAATAATACATTCAAATGATTTGTTGTGCTGGCTTTAATTCATGCTGAATGACATTAAAAACCATAGTGTTATTCATGTTACTTAAATATCGAATGAGAAGTTACATGCAACATCTCTTTTCTTTTATTTGGGGTGAAATGTGACCTGAACATTATGAGAGGGTATCGTGTGTTAAAGGCTGGTTTAATTTCATTTTAACCATAATAATCGTAACACTACACTGCATGTTGCATCAAAATGCGTATTAACATTAACACAATGGTAACCTGCATTTAAAGGTGTCAGTGTTTCTCCTCCGATCCTCTTAAAGTGCCCCATTATGGATTTTTGAAAATGACCTTTCATGCAGTGTGTAACACAGCTCTAAGTGAACGAAAACATCCTGCAAAGTTTTAAATCTGAAAGTGCACCGTGTGTAAAGTTATTGTCTCTCAAAAGAAAGAGTCGACTCTGAATCATATAAAAGCGACTCGTTTTTACATCGAATCCCAAGCCGTTTCATGTTGACGTCAAAAGGAAATATTAGCATATTGCCCGCCCACTTGTTGCGTGCGCAGACCTGGGAAAAGGGTCACATGCATTCGACAGATATGATGTCCTTTCTTGCTCATTACTCTTTGCTATGAGCCAAATATTAGCAAACCCGTGCAGTGTGAGGTCACATGACTCATGATGTCACATAGCCAAAAGCAGCCTCCAGACGAATATCTCGCCAAGATCAAATAACATTTACATTTATTAATTTGGCAGATGATTTTATGCAAAACACCTTACAAGGAATAGTGCAACACTAAGAATTTACTCATTCAAATAAAGTTTGTTCATCTTCTCTTGTCCCAAACCCAGACCAATAAGTTGTTCACAATTCACTTTATTATTCAAAAGTACAGGACACATATTTGAAATGTCAAAGGTAAGGCAATTAAATCGTTAAGTTCGTTATTATTTATTAATAATTATCTGCGTGTAATATCGCCCCCCTGTGGCTTTAAATATTCAATAAATGAAACGATGGAAAACACCCAAAAAACCCTCTCTTACAAAACACTTATATGTGATTACAATGGACTTTCTCATGGCACTTTGTGATCACTGTGAAAAATGTAAAGTGTACGGATGAGACAAATGAAAATATCGTACGATACAATCCAGATTCACATTTCACATCAACCTCGAAGTCGTACAGTGAGTGTGACAGGTATGAAAGTGACATGCTTGTACACGAAGCAAAAAGAAACGCATATTACGTCATAATCAGGCCTGACTCGGTCAAGCGGTGTTATGATTGTTTTCAAGTCAATATATACTGACTGTAAACATAATACTTAACATAAGCTGACACTCAAATATACAGTAAAGAACTTTATATATTAAAAAAAAAAAAAACACCACACACTGCAGACACAAGCTCACTGCCACTGTGGCATATAATGTAATTCAATACTAATATATTTTATACTGTGTGTAGACAGAGGCTATAACCATCAGAGAAGAAACCTGAAAACCACTTTACACAAACAAACACACCTGGAATAATCAGACACACCCGGGTACTGTACACACCTGGATTAATACAGTTTATAAAGCAGACATCACCTGCAGAAATATATTACTCTGATGCACCTCAGCAGTATCTGGCTGTATATTCCTGACTATAAAGCGAACAGGGGTCTGGGGGATCAGACACATCAAAACAAAGCCTGTTTGATTCACACACGTCTTTGCGTCGTCTGGAGATGGAGACATGGAGCTGGTCACATGAGGCCGCCGCAGCAGTTGGACTTCTGCTTCTGTGACTCGATGTAATCGTGGATCTTGAACTTGGGCTCATGGGGCTGTTGGATGTTTCTGTGCTTGAGTTCTCTGTGTGGAAATAAAAGAGAAAACATATTCATCCGTTTCAGTGTAATAACTAGAAATAGAAGAAGTTCAAGGCAAATTTTGAATGCTGGTTTAACAAAGCACTTGAAGCGCTTGCGTTTGAATAAACTAGTGAAAACGAAGTGCGCTTAATTGTACTAAATGTGCATTTGTAGTGTACTTGAGTATATTTTTAAAAACTATTCGCAGACACAATAATATTAATGAAATAAAAGCGCACTTATTTAATGAGAGTGTATTTAAAGAGACTTACAAAGTGCAGTTTTTAAAAGTGTACTTATGTCAAATAAAGTTTTACTTTAAAACACTCTTAAAATCATTTTAATAAACTTTTGTCAGTCTTTTAAAGTAATAGAGTTATTTAGATGCAATGTGTAGTGCATAATTCAATATTACATTTAAAGTTAATATTTTAAATTTACTAAAGCGCAACTATGCAACAAATGTGCAATTACAAGCATATTGAAATAAATGATGTGCATGTTTTAATAGAAATTGCATTTAATTATATTTTAGTTTACCATGCTTGTCAGTACATTTGGCAACACACTTAAACCATATTTTACAGACAATAAATGTATTTTTTATACTTTATATGCAAGTAAAAGTAAGTAATTTATTTGTATAGCACGTTTCATACATAAAATGCAACTCAAAGTGCTTCACAAGCATAAAACAAATATTAAAAGACAACATCATCATAAAAAAAAGCAAAGTATAAACAAATAAGTAGATATAATACACAAATGTAATACGCACACTTCACACACTATTATGATCATAAGCAACTGTAAAAAGGTATGTCTTAACACGCTTTTTAAAAATATGAATACTAGTTGACTCTCTCACTTCATTTGGAAGGCAGTTCCAAATTTTTGGAGCATAGTGACTAAAAGAGGTACCGCCAGATCGCTTGAGATTTACTGTGTAATATGCTAAAAGTCCAGCACTAGAGGATCGTAACGTTCGATTAGGAATATATCTTGACAAACAATCAGAAATGTAAGAAGGTGTCAAGTTATGCAATGCTTTATACACTAATGTAAGAATCTTATAGTCAATCCTTTGATGCACAGGTAACCAATGTAATTCCATTAAAACCGGTGTAATATGTTCTCGTTTCTTCAATTTCATTAATACTCCGGCTGCTGCATTTTAGTAAATGGGTCAAAGACGTTAAGATGTCTGCATCAATAGAAATTTACAAAAGTGATTTTATGTCCATAGAAAGCACATTAAATGTAAGTAAAGTGTCTAATTTTAAGGTTTCAAATAAGTTTTTGGAGAATGTCAAAATTTGGTGGAAATAATGTTCCATTGTCATTCAGTGTAACACAATATTTATGTAAAAAAAATCAAACAACATGCTTATTCTGACTTGTACATATTAAAATATATAAAAGAATAAGGGAGCATATTAAATTTTATTGTGTTTTAAATGACTGAAAAAATTCTTACTGGCAAATAGGCAAAACCTGGCATAGTGGCAAATTTTAAAAATGTAAAAATTCAACTAATTAGTATCTGGGGTGAAAGTAATGAGTCTTTTAATATGTCAAATTGATTTTTGTTGTAAATATGCCTGACAAGTCTGTTACACTGAATGCCATTTTAGTGGGTGTCTTCTGTAAATCAGGGAAAAATGTATGCTTTTTTTCACTCAGAAAAACGAACAAAATTGCAATTAAATTAAACGGAAAACTTTCATTTTTGGGGGGAAAACAACAACAATTTAAAGCAGTATTACACTTCTTATTTTTATGCTTAAACCTTTTTCGTCTTTGACCCAAATACATATAAAGATGTGATTATGTCCTACATAAGTGGATCAAAAAACACTCTTAAGTTTAACTGCATTTGATAGAAATTTAAACTATAATACCACTATTTAATAGTTTAATTGCTATTATATTAATATCAAATTAATATGCAATTAATTTGCATACTAAAAAAAGTGTCTAGGAAAACATCCATGTATATAATTTACATAACTACTCTTTAATAAAGTAAATATTAATGCATACTCTTTCATAAGGGGACAAATTTGCGTGATGAATTTTTAGGATGACGAATATGCATTGGACTCAGTTGTAAAGGTCCTTGCACACTGAGTCTGAAATTTTAGTATGAATTTTTTCGTATTTGTCATCCTTGTACGGTGGCGCTGAATTGTCAAAACACCTCTCAAAATGCTTGCTACGGATGCGAAAAATGTAGAAAATCAAACCTAAAATGAATTTTTTTTTTATTTATGACGGACAAAAGTTTCGGAGGCAGTGTGTAAACGTAGTTGACACAACGTGAGGTTCTGTTTATTTTTTAACGTACTCTGTGTGCAATGACCTTAAGTCTTTTGCATAAGTATTACAAAGTTGTTTCTAAATTGGTTGGAAAACTAGGGTGAAAACGCTAGAAGAGTCTCAAGCTGATCTTTAATGCTTGTTTCAATCTGTATACAAGCAATAGCATTAGTGACATTTCTTTAAAATGTACTTAATGTTTATAATATATTATGAAAATCCTCAAACCTTGCTATGGCATGGAAAGCGAGTTCCACATTGACTCCGGTCTTGGCACTGGTCTCCATGAAAGGGACTCCATATTCCTTCAATAAAAAAAAAAGCAGAGTACTGCAGTTAAATAAACTGTGATGTTTACTGATCATTTGTAACAGCAGGTGTGTTAAATTCATTTACTCTCATACCTTAGCCAGCTTCTCCCCTTCTTCATGTGTGATCACCCTCTCAGCAGCCATGTCTGACTGTACAACACAATCACATATTAATACAAAACTGTAATGTATTTGTGTTTCTGGAAGACATTTTCTTACTAAAGTGAAACTATCCTCAAATACAGTGCAGTACATGTCTTTATTGTCCTTACAGACTCAAATTAACCAGCAAGAGTGAGAATAGAGGTCCAGTGGATGAGACACATCTTTAATCAGTTTTCAGATTTTATTAACATTTAGACAAAACAGTTTGCATGTGTGTTTCATGTTTTGTATCATGTTTGATGCATTTTATATGGCTCATATAGCATGATATAGGAAAATATGGAGCTCATGCTGAAGGAGGAATAAAAAAAAAAAATTAAAAAAAATCTAATTTCATCAGATGCCCAAACTGAGCAGAAGTATGCAATTCGGTGCAGCAAGAAAAATGAAATTCTGACAGCCTGTAATGTAAATCAATGAGATCTTTATAACTTGGAATGCTGGCCTAGTTTACTTTCACTGTAAATGCATTACTGTAAACACTAGAGGAAGAGCTGAAATGATGTTCTGTGGCAACTGCATAATGACACAAATGCTGATAAAGCCTACTGCATCTTATTTGATATGCAAATACCCAAGTGCTCTAAATTAACAAGATCAAAACTTTCCTGAAAAACCTGTTGTACACAATCTACTACTACTTCTGTCGTCTGATTGACAGTTTATACTTTTATAGCAAGTAAAAGGCCTTTTAGTACTATTGTACATATATCCTGCTTCAGGTCATGATGCATGTGTGCTCATGCTGTGAAATCTTGACTGGTCTTTACTGACATAAGCATAAATGCTAGAATAACTTACTATTTCAAGACAAACACTTACTGGACTGAAGCTACTTAAGTTTTCATATATGATCCATTATTGGTTCTTATCTCCATCATCACTGTATTACACTGCATTATTTGATTTGACCCCACACTAAAAACTACTGAGATTTGATTCTAAATATCATCTTCAAGACATGCTATTGTGAGATATAGAGTGACAATTCATATTAAAATGTATTTTATGTATACAGTCCGTTGTTATAAAGATATCGCTGATTGACATTACAAGCAGAATTTCATAACTTATTGAAAATATAAATATCAGCAACTGCACCAAATCACATATTTTTGCTCAGTTTGGATATATAACTAAAACTTAGGTGTGTTTTTTTCCCTCTTCGAGTTTGAGCTCCATATTCTCACTATATCATACTGTATGAGCAATAATATATATATATATATATATATATATATATATATATACACACACACACACACATACATATACACACACACATTCATACACATATATACAGTTATAGTTATTTTTCATATGTGACCGTGGACCACAAAACCAGTCTTAAGTGTCAATTTTTTCAAAATTGAGATTTATACATCATCTGAAAGCTGAATAAATAAGCTTTCCATTGATGTATGGTTTGTTAGGATAGGACAATATTTGGCTGAGATACAACTATTTGAAAATCTGGAAACTGAGGGTGCAAAAAAATAAAATATTGAGAAAATCGCCTTTAAAGTTGTCCAAATGAAGTTCTTAGCAATGCATATTACTAAACTTCATTTTTGATTTGATATATTTACGGTAAGAAATTTACAAAATATCTTCATGGAACATGATCTTTATTTAATATCCTAATGATTTTTGGCATAAAAGAAAAATGGATAATTTTGACCCATACAATGTATTTTTGGCTATAGCTACAAATATACCCGTGCTACTTAAGACTGGTTTTGTGGTCCAGGGTCACATATGTCAGGCTTTACAGGGTTAAGTATTCAGCGACATATTTCCTTCCTTTTTCATCCCTCTGTCTCACCACTAACAGTGATTTTTGCTGGAGGGACGAGTCTTAATGTTGTGTGTAACAGCTTGTGTTGAACCAATGAACTTCCCTTCATCATCAGATGAGGCTTTCTGGCTCCATTAGGGGGCGCTATCTAATCCAGTGCAAAACCAGTCAGAGCAGTTACACCAGAACACACCCTAACCACACATCAACAGATAAAAGACAACCAAATGTGGTAAAAATGCTTGCGACTAAAATGAATTACTGCCTGAAATGACACACTGACACATAAAAGGCAGAGAAGCATAAAGGAGATCAAAAAATGAATGATTTGCAGCTCTCTCTCTCTCTCTCTATGTGTGTCTGCATGTGCATTAAAACATTATTTGCACCTTTCAAGAGGGGTCGCTTATTTTTTCTGTTCACTCCTTTCAGGAAGTCCCACTTACCTTGTTGCCAAGCAACATGATGACCACATCCTTCTGTGCATACTCATAGATTTCAGTCAGCCAGGCCTGCGTAGCGATAGACATGCAAAAAAAAAAAAAAAACACTTTGAAGGACAAGAAACGCATCTGCAGTAGAAATGAATGTCACTTCACAACCCACGCTAACAGCAGCAAGGCAATGAGAACATCCAATAAATACATCTCTACAAACGTCTTGAAGTGTTTGTTTGTCTTACTCTGATGTTGTCGAAGGAGGACTTTCTCGTGATATCATAGAGCAGCAGCAGAGCTGTAATGGAAAGCACAGCATGTTCAGATCACAGCGTATGATTCAGAGCTGAGCTTTATAGTAATTAAACACTGACTCAAGTCTGACAGTTTCTTCAGGAGTTGTGACTCTACAAATCTGACCGCAGTGTTTAAAGTTCACTGCAGTGATCTCCCACAGAGACTCAAACTAATCTAACTAACCTAACACCTAGAAACTGTTTCTACATTATGATGGTATATATAAATATTTGCCCATTTAAATCCAGATGGCTGATATATATACAAATATATATAAGTTGTCCAAATGAAGTTCTTAGCAATGCATATTACTAATCAAAAATGAAGTTTTGATATATTTACGGTAGGAAATTTACTAAATATCTTGATGGAACATGATCTTTACTTAATATCCTAATGATTTTTGGAATAAAATAAAAATCAATAATTTTGACGCACACAATGTATTTTTGGCTATTGCTACAAATATACCTGTGCTACTTAAGACTGGTTTTGTGGTCCAGGGTCACAAATACTCACTCTGTAAAGTTGACTCCTGCACATCCTAAAGATTCTCAATGGGGTTAAGCTCAAGACTCTGTGGTGGTCAATTCATACAAGAAAATGATTCCTCACGCTCACTTAACTACTGTTTCACAAATTAAGCCCAATAAATCTTGACATAAAAATAAAATATATTTATTGAACTTTGGTTTAAAACATTTTATTATATTGTTGCTACTACTATTTTATAAAAGCAGTCACTCAAGGGAGAACATTACAGTGATTTTACAAGTGTACTCCACTTTTACAACTAGGAACACCAACTTTTCAAATACTAATAGGCAGAGAACACAGTAGCTGATGCAATGGCAATTTTTATACATATAGCTTAATGATGGCAAATGTACACATTTATTTTAAGCAATATTTACTCCAAAAAAAACTATTTAAAAAAAATAAATAAATAAATAAATAAATTTCCATAATGACCAGCACAATCTACCAAGAGCAGCGCAAATTACCGCCTGCTTTAAGACATGCTTTTTTTGGGTGTTAAATAATGGTGCAAATACCAGTAATTTGACGAGCGCAAACGATAGTAAATCTCGATGCGTGATACATTTGAATACTCTCCTCCCATAAATTTTGCATCTGAAAGGAACACTCCTACAAATGCATATTCAATAAGATCAGGCGCAAAAATAACTGTGTCCACGCCTTTTCAGCGCTAATTCTTCACTGCGTCTTTAGTAAATCCTGACAGTACTATTTTAACGCCAAAAGACGGTTTGCATTGCTGCTAAATCTGGCCCTTAGTCACTTAAGGCTGAACATTACAGTGATTTCACCTGTTTATTTCACTTTGTGTCATGTCCAAGAACACCTGAGACCCACGGTAATGCATGGCCCTACATGACTTACTGCTTTAAAAAAAAAAAACATGTACTGAATTGCAAATGTCTCAGTGAATGTGGCATATTTACCCTGAGCGTCTCTGTAGTATGCATGAGTGACACTGCGAAACCTCTCCTGACCGGCTGTGTCCCAAATCTGCAGGAGAGGAGCGTTAACAGGTGAAGCATTTAAAAGGGTGCATTCAGGACACCTGACTAGGAAAAAACAATGTCCCAATTAACCTAAATTGGCCCTATGTATCAACATGAACCACATCTGAAATGTGTAATTTTTCCAAATCCGTTTTAGAAAGAGAGAAACCTGAAACCATTAAGAATAATTTGTTTTGTGATTTCATCCTGATGTAATAAACCTGATCTTTGAACAGGCAGGAGGCCAACCAAATTGAATTTTGTAAAGAAAATGTGAGCAGTGCTTGCCTGTGCAAAACACACCACCACATGCAGCCTGCCTGGTTGTTAGGGCATTCCTAGGTGGTTGCTAAGGTGTTATCAGTGATTTCCAAGTCAAGAGTTCACTCTATAGTCTTTATGACATTCTGGTCTGCAGATACAGCTCAGATCGCTCCAGTATTGGGAAAAGTTACTTTACTAGTTACTTGAAAAAAGTAATCTGATTACATAACTCATGTTACTTGTAATATGTACTGGCTCTGTCCTTCACTCTAAAGCTATGGGATTTTTGTAATCCGTTTTATCATCCAGCAGGTGAAAATCTGATCATAACAGCAGCCGTCTGCTCAAGTCGCACAATTTTAGGCATTATTCATGCCTATATGACAAATAGTACAGGACAGGAGTTCAATACAGTACTCAAATCAGCGTAATTAATAGTGATGCTTGTCTTGTTTGCTTACCTGGAGTTTGACTTTCATGTTATCCACAGTCACCACCTTATTCTACAGGCAACAGGAAGAAGAAACACCCATTAAAACACAGTACTCAAGAAACCACAATACACTGTTTCTTTTTCACAAATGTTCTGAAAGACAAAATAATGAACAGTAAACAGTTTGTTATTCAAGGAAATCACGCATGACCAAATAGAAAAACAATTTAGCTACTACTAAACTGAGATCTCTAACTGTGCAATTCTGCTTTTGTGTGGCCAGGCTCTCCACATAGACTTAATTATATAGTGTAGATGAAATAACAGACCAGCTCCCTGCTTAATTTCCTGTTGACGTCAGCTGCTACTTCCTTTGTGAACTAAATGTTTTAAAAATCGCACCTTCTGCACTGAGAGGACCAGACTTATCAGATGTTTTCATGCACCAAATGGCAGTGCAATCAGAGACGTCAGTCACACAAATGGAAGTGAGATTTTCAGAGAGGAGTAATTATCATCCGCAGACATTCACATACAGGCACCCATTTAGGCCGACCAATCTTTCAATCCTGAATATCTACACAGTGACTGCAGTTAATGCTGACGGATCAAAAACGTAGGCATTTAAAGCTGAAGCCTGTCATTTTTTTCCGCCACTTTCTCCTTTTTCAGCTTAACGTGCAAAGAAAACGCAAAGTTGTTTGATTTGTAGGTGCCACCAGTTGCACAGAAACTGTGCACTTCACCCGTTCATCATGTCACATTACTATCCATCATCCTTCAGTTTTTATTACCAAACCGTAGTAAGGCTCAGAGCTAACTATTAGGACGATGTTTGAACAAAGAAATGCCAATGGACCAAACTAGACTTTTCTTAAAGGGATAGTTCACCCAAAAATGAAAATTCTGTCATCATTTACTCACCCTCAAGTAGTTCCAAACCTGTATGAATTTCTTTGTTCTGCTGAACACAGAGGAAAATATTCTGAAGACTGTGGGAAACAGAGCAGTTCTGGGGCACCATTGACTTCCATAGTATTTTTTTTTCCTACTATAGAAGTCAATGGTGCCCCAAAACAGCCTGGTTACAAACTTTTCAAAATATCGTCCTTTGTGTTCAGCAGAACAAAGAAATTCCTGCAGGTTTGGAACTACTTGAGGGTGAGTAAATGATGACAGCATTTTCATTTTTGGGTGAACTATCCCTTTAATTAATTTCTGATCTATGTATTAACTTAGAGATGCTACCATCTTGCTTCTTTAATTTACATTGTAATTTTTTTTAAGGAATAGTTCAAATTTTGACATTATGTTGTCCTGAAAACAAAAGAATTTTGGGGAAATAAGCTTATATTATAGCGTAATACAAAAATATCACTGCTTGAGTAGAGAATAGACAGACAAATTTGAGTTTTTATTCAAAGAAAATACTGCAAATCTTTGGCATACTGAAACTTGCTGCATCGTGATTGGTCAATGGAACCATGAGAACCAATGGCATTTGCGATCACTTATCAGACCTGGCATAATGCATCTTTAATAACTGAATATATAACCAAATTAAAATGAGGTTTGAGTTCTTAAATGGAGAAAACAATTTGCACATTTAAGTTCTTATGTGATTCACAGCAACAGGAGTGTAAAAGATGACAAAACTGCTTTTGTGCTTTACCAGGGGCGCGGGAACAGGGGGTGCTGAGGGTGCTGCAGCACCCCCTGTTTTTTTCTGTGGGCAACTGTAAACTGTTGTGAATAAAAAAAATATATATATAGGCTATATATATATATATATATATACTGTATATTTATACTTGAATATTTGGGATTTGACTATGAAAAGATTTGATTATGTTTGAGTTTTGAGTTATTCAATAATTCAAATCAAATCACGATGTGTATTATTAACCAATCGGATTTGTTGTTGCCGATTACAACGCGTAACTACAGTGGTTACCTTGAGGGACGTAATTTCATAATGAAGTGTGAATAGCTAGCAGAACTTGGAGAGAAATTTGTTATAATGAAAAAAGATCCAATTAAACATTTCTATGGTTGGTCTGATGTTTATAACATTTGATTTACATTGGCTATTTTGCCATCTTTTTTTATGTGTGCTCTTCGACATATTTACCATTTCCACACACCATATAATTAATAACAGTTGTGAATTAAAAAGTTATCAAAGTTATTAAACTGATGCAGGGCTACTTGATGCGCGTGTTGCGCACATCCTGCCAAATCACGCAGGCAGCACTGCCAATGCTTTGCTTTATATGTGTGGGAATGTTATGTTTGTGTTGTGGGATCTGTATGGTTGTGGCTTAAAAGTTTGAAAGATGGAAATATCATGGATGTACTGGGGAAAAAAAAAAACGTTTAAAATTTTTTTTTTTTTTTTGTTCTCAGCGATATGAGTCTTCGCCTTCTCCCAAAACAGCTTATAGTTACCTATTAAAATAGTTCAGTTTTGTATGTAATGGAAATGTTTCGTTTTTTTTTCTTCATAAAGTTAATTTAGAAAAACCTTGGGAGCATTTTTTTGTTCGTTAAATATTTTTTTTTTCTTTTAAGCAACGACCAAGAGGCCAGGGTCAGCAGTGAGTTGATCGCCTATGTTTGATTAATTTAGCCTTATAAAATCATCAATGACTTTCTGACTAAAATAAAATCGATAGATAGGCCTATAAAACAGTTCAAGCATATCACAGTGTTAGTTTAAATGTTTAACCTATATAAATGTGCGCTGTTAGACGCATATCCAACAGTTTGTGTGGAGAGTGGAAGCTGAAGCGAGCTTTACAGGACACGGAGGCTCCAGCGTGGTCACTTGTATTTTTTTCTTACAGTAAAAACAACTTAAAATACGCCGTGTGATTTTTGCTAATAAAGGTAAGAGTAATATATCATTTGGAACTGTAAAGGGTCTACTTCTATTTGTGTGCATTCACAATATCAACATTGTGCTTTTATAAAATAGGAAAACAGAGAATGCGCTTTCTGCCGGTCTTGAACAAGAGCGCTTCAATGATGAACTGAAACTCGGCAACTCGAAACCGGCTCACAGATATGATAAATCTATCTATAGAAAGCTTTAAATTACTACTTTAAAATGAAATAATTCAAAGCAAATCAAAAACTCTTCATTAGCCTATAATCCGTTGAGATGCATATATTTCTCTCTGCACGTCCAATGAGGAGATGGCGAGCCATTTTTTCCCCGTCACCGTCTAAAATATAAAAATAAGGGAAAGCCTAAAACAGGCCCGATTATAATTTGCGTTTTATTTTATAATTGTATTCAATAATAAAAAAAAGTATGTAAATCTTTGTCCTTGAAATTTAAAGGATTTGCTGCGACGCAATTTTGTCTGACTGATAAAATAATTAATAAATAATAAACCAATAAATAATTCACATAGGCCTATCTTTTTAATCCATCCAGCAAATGCTTTAAAAACAGCTTTAAAATTACTTTATTGCATTCCAGAGCCTTTTAAAGAACTTTTCATTATACATTTTAAGGGGTTTTAAGCTTGAATGTAGCTTGAATGTAAAACATTGTTATGAATTCATTGTAGCCTATTCCCATTTGTAAAATAGCTAATTGTTGTCTAACACGATCTCATGAAAGTGCGTAAGCTATAGCACGATTTTCTGTTTCTAATATTTATATGCAGAAATTGACTACCCACCCCCTCTCCCAACCCACCCCCCACAGCACCCCCTACATAAAACACCTTCCCACGCCCCTGTGCTTTACTATAAGTAATCGTAATCACAAAGACACGCTTGGGCTGCTTTCACCTTCCAGGAAGTTCTGCATAAAAAATAAAATCAGAGGAGAGCACAAAGCAATTCGAGGAGAACATTAACCGGTTCAATAAGAACGCAGGTATGTCTCTAGTGTTCCTTCAATCACAATTGCATATCTGACTTGAATGAAAACACAGTTCTTTTTCTTGACAGAAGTGTGTTCAGCAGAGCTCAGATGTCTCATTGTTTCTCCAAGGGCAAGCCAAGAAAAGCTACAGAATAAGTTAAAATGAAATCCACTGGCAAAAACTGTAGTGATGATTAGGGTTGGGAATTGAGAATGAGTTCTTTTTCAGATTTAAAAAAAATAAAATAAAATAAAACACAGGGACCTGCAGTGTATACACTTCATTTCTACTCTTCAAGCTATCTTAATATTTACCTTAACATTTTTCCAAATTTTCAATAAATAAATATTCAGTAAATATTGATATTTTTGCATTTGCTCTTGAAAATTTTCAAAAAGGTGATTTTTTTTTTTTTTTGGATCCAGATAGAACAGCTATGATGTTTTCACACTTCTGGGTTCTGAGAAGCAGAAGTCATCATAGTAAGGTAAACTTCTATAGCGTTGAATGGAAACTACAACAAATAGAATTTTTGGAGTTCTATTTGCTCCAATAACAAACAAACAAAAAAAAAAAACCACAACTGAGTTTTTATAACTACAAAAGAGGGAAAAAAAAATATTGAGAGACTGATTATGTTGGTCAGAAGAGAGAAAGATGTTAAATTTGCTGTCATTCAGTATGCATTTTAATCCCCAGGTATGAAAAAACAAAGTATAGCATTATAAACATACATTACATTTAAAAAAACGTTGCTAGATGTACGATGTTACCAACTGTGGAGATGCGTCGTCACAGTCTGTGAAAAGTGTCCAGTGTTAAAATGTACATACAAATTGTTGACTACAAAATCAGCACTAGTTAAAAAATAAATAAACGGAAGGTATGTTTCCATCCACCTAATTTTGTTCATTTTTGGATACCACATGAAAAAAAAAAAATGCTGAATGGAAACACCAAGGTCCATAAATTCTAAAAACATGCCTAAAAAAAAAAAAAAAAAAAAACTTATGCGCTAAACTGAGTTGGATCCGATAAGACAACGTGCATAAACAAATTTAATGAATGAATTCCTCCATGCGCAACAAAAAAAGTAATGTGACTTTGCACGATGGGATGGCATAACTAGACTAAACAGCCATCTGATCTTGTTACACAGCATCTGATTATTATTACAATTATTATTAATTATCTCTACGGGACTGTGTTCAAATATCATGTGATATTCTAATTTTGCGCATACTGTGAGTTAAATTCGCAACTTTGGATGGAAATATAGCTAGTGACCACTTTGTTTTTTACTAAATTAACGCAAAAGGAACATTTATGTACTTTATATGTACTTAATACACAGCACAAGCAAAAAGCGCTCCCTTTATAATCACTCAAGCTGTCAATCACTTAAGTTTAAAAAGCTCTGCGCACTTGCAAAAACATTTACTATGATCAAAATTGTCTAAACTGCACAATGAACCTCATATATCACATTTCTACTTTGTTAATAATAAAACTGCAGGGTTTTGAGCCATACTGAGTGGCTGTGAACTTAAACAACTCTGATTGGTCATTGCGTTCAGCACTCAACAGACATGTCTGTGATTTGCTACAACACAACACTGAAAAAAACACACTGTGCAAAGAAACCTTCGATGCTTTTCACAAAGCCCTCACACAAATACATACAGGAACGTTTGAACAGTTGTGAGAGTTGAGTGAAATTGGCTTATAGATTTATAACATTATTGCGATATTCCCTAATTTGATATTGTCACTCAGGAAAGACACTGATAATATCGCTAACATTTCTCTCAGCCCTGCTTACGAGTTATTGATTTATGTTTGAAACTTAAACTTATAGCTCAAAACTAAATCTCAAACTCATTTTTATTCCAAACATGACTCACTTTCTTCTACAATTCTCACAAGAAGATCGTCCAAGCTGCAAACCAAAAAAAATAAAAATAAAACATTTTGACCTGTTCCTCACACACATCTATCATATGACTGTGTAAGATAAGGAATAGTCATTAGAATATTTGCGCTTCTTTTATGGTGTGTTTTTGTAGCAGATACAGGTTTGGAACGACATGAAGGAGAGATGACAATGTTTTTTTTTTGTTTTGTTTTTTTTGGTGAACTACCCCTTTAAATTAGTGTCAGTCGTGTACAAATATTGATGGTCACTTCCTCGAAAGTACTAAAAGAATCAATAATGGAAATGTTAAAAGACCGGGATCAAAGCCAGAATCATTACATTCCTTACAATTTCCATTCCTGCAGTGGCGATGATATATCACTATAGGATATTCATCTATCAGTTGCTCTAGGAATCTGCTTGATCTCTCCAAGTCTCAACCTATTATCTGAGAAATGGAAACCCGACCTTGTTTCAGTTACAAGGCCCTTTTGACACCGGAAAGGATATCGATTTATGAAAAACATACGTCTTTCAGAGCCTTTGCCTATCCAGCATAAATCAAGCATAGCCATCAATTTGTTGTAATGGCTTTCCATTTCTCTGGCATCAGACTTGCTCTGCTCTGGCTCCCACACATCCTCATGCTGAGCAAGTGCTACAAGGAAGAGCCCAAAATAGACATAGGCTATATAGTGCTGCCACTGTGCCATTCAAAAAAAATAATAAAATACCAGCACAGAAACACTTCACTGTTTCCTTGAGCCGCAGCAGATAAGATGCTTCATTTCAGACTAATTTTAGACGTTGTTGGCAGGCGATCAAAGAATGAGGGTTTAAAAGGGTTTTTGAACTTCCTAAAGACACCTTCTGTCTCAAAGCATGGCACTTTCTAATCTAATCTGACGTTAGATGCCAAAGATTGACCGTTTCAAGGTCTTTTATGCTAACCTTCACTTCCTTGCAAAAACACATACTGTGAAACCAAATTGACTGTCTTGGCTTGAGGGCAAAAATCTATTTGTGGAGCATGACAAACTATATTTTCCTCCAATAAAACACGCCTTAACGCCAACTGACAACGGCCTCTCACATTAGCGTGTTGGTGTATTAACCGTGATGACTCCAAAAATTGAAAACATGACATATTTTAAATTCACAGTTTGAGAAGATAAACTGAAAATATTGATGACTCATCTTGCATTTAGGGGCGTATGCCAATTTTTATCCAACCAAATGCTCTCTATGTCGGTAGTAATAGTAACTAGAAAATGATGCAAACAAAGGCTGATGAGCTCTTTGATAGGTCTCACTCAAACTTTCTGTTTTAATAGGACATGCATCATTGCACTGGGTCTTTAAAATCTTGGTGAAACTGAAGTAGCGACAGATCTTTTCTTCCGTAATGCGATCATTGTATAAGGAAAACGAAATGTGGGATTCGGTAGGGTTCTATCCATTGGTTTTTGACTGGATTTTGAGATGTGGCCGTTGTACTAAAAACTGAATGCCAGTTTGCAGTAAACTGTGGAGGAACTAAATTACTTCAAGTCCAACAAATGTCAGATTGCAAGGTCAAATTTAAAAAAAATAAATAAATATGCATGGATGAATCATTCATAATAAGATCAACAACATGCATTTGGAAAATAGTTAGGCTGAGTTTTCATCTCAAGCTGACTTTAAATACACCCCAGGTAAGTTTTAACCAAAATTTTCTCTTTTTCTCCCCACCCAAGTGCTGACAGGTGAAGCTCAAGACCCCAAGTGTCATGGGGCGACGGGTTAATCCTTTAGCCAGACTGAAACGTGAACGAGAATCAGATTGGCCAGTTATATCCAAACACTCTAAGACATCTGGCGTGGCACAATGTCTTCACAGATTTGTCCGAGAGGCTGCTGGACTGCACCAGCACCACTTCAAGAAGACCACAGAGATTTGCACAGTTAAATGCCAATGGAGATCGAATACAGTGAAGCACACACACACACAACCTCTCTATGATGCAGCACCAGAACGGCTTATTGATTAGATGCTGGATCTAAGTGTTAAAGGGTCATATCATATTTTTCTAAGCATCAAGTTCTCATTTTTGCCTCTGAGGTCCACTTATAATATTAGATTTTGATGAATAATTTGCCCCCTCACTCTGACCCTCAGAATTAAAAAGCCATTTTTGGAAAAAAAAAAAAAAAAAAAAAGGAAATATTTTGAAGAACACTGTTAACAAAACCGTTTTGGTGCCCAGTGACTTGCACTGCATTAAAAAAAAAAAAAAAAATTCATATGTTCCACAGATGCATGCTTGGAACGACATGAGGGCAAGTAAATGACAAAATTTTAAATTTTGGGTGAATTATCTCTTTAAGTCTGTGGAATAAACACTCTTCACATGTGAAATGAGCGACAGCACTTTGCTGTGAGCTGCGGGTTTGCTTTCGGGTCTAATATAGTTTGTGATGTCTCATCCTTCAACAGCCTCTTGGCAAAGCGGCATTATATTGAGACATTTGTGTGATTCATAAAAAATTCTGCTCTAAAATGTGCAACTCAAACTGTTAAGATCAGACTGAAACAACCATGGACCTTGTTAAAAAATACGCTGCTCGTTTTTAATGTGAAGGATAGCATACTTCTATTGTTAGTTACATACAAACCAAGGTAAAGGCCTGTTTACACCAAGGACAATAACTGTAATGATGTCTATAAACACTTGTAATCATTCTAATTCTATTAGAATCCAGCTAAAGAATGTTCTCAGAACACTGGTTAACTCTGGCAAGGTTCTCTCAAAGTTATGCACAAACATTCTAACAATGTTAATGTTCATTTGAATGTATTTAAAAGCATTATTTATACATTGTTCATGGAACTTTTTTTTAAAAAAAGCTGAATGTTCATCTAACATTTTTAGACAATCTGAGAACATTCAAAAGTAACATTCCAATAATGTTTGCAAAATTATCAAATTGAACAAATTAAATGATAAAAACACGACATTTACATGACATTAAAGAACCTGAGCATTTAAAGCAGCAGATGCCAACCTTTTAGATCTGAAACTACCAATACATCAAACTCTGATTTCAATTCAGCAAAAAATAGATTTATGATGATATGAC
This sequence comes from Tor tambroides, assembly GCA_021397915.2. Lineage (NCBI taxonomy): Eukaryota > Metazoa > Chordata > Actinopteri > Cypriniformes > Cyprinidae > Tor > Tor tambroides. Next base: position 4,096 of record JAFVLL020026008.1, on the reverse strand, counting down.
CTCCATCAGTAGATATAAACATGTTGCAAAGAGAGAAGCAAACCGGCTTCGTCCACTGCTGGCTCACCCTAAAGTCTATCCCCACTGTGGCAATGAAGTTGCCTCCCAGAAAGGCACCATCTTTAAAGCGCACCAGGACGCAGGTCTTCCCCACTGCCGAATCTCCCAGCAGCATCACCTAAAGGCATCAGGGTCAGAGACAGCTGTTAGGCCTACAACCACATCCTGGTTTTGTTTAATGAGCTCTAACTCTTCACCAACTCTATGTTAAAGTCAACACAGAATGACATTTACAACCCTCTTTCCTTCTATAAACTGACATTTTTGAGCGGAACAAGACAAAACTGTCAGGTAAGAACCAGTTTTGTTCATCAAAAATGACCGCAGTGTGACAAGTGGTTGAGAAAGGGTTTGAAAACAAGAGCGAGTCGTGCACAATAAACCAGGAACAGGTATTTCAAATGTAATTAGGGTTATTTTTGCTTCTATGTTGACTTTAACACCAAGACGCAGTTGTTTTTCAACAGAAGAAAGTGCGTTGTAATGGACAGGAAACTATAATTGTGAAATGTGTTTACCCAGTTGTGTTTTATTGCACAATGTTCTTTGCTGAAACTACTGTTGCGCAATGCATATTATTTATCATTTAAAATCTAGGCATGTCCCTCACTACAAATAAGAGAGGCAAAAACAGCTCCTCTTATTGGACTAAAATAAATTCTCAAGGGATTATTCTGGAATCCCTGAGACTTTATGCATTACATGATTGTCTCTCTTCAGAATACGTCTTCAGATGCGTAGAAATGATTCCCTCCCCAAGTAAAATATTTATCCACCAGTGAAGAAAAGTCAAACTACTATCACATTACTTAAATATTAGAGGAAATGCTTTAAATAAAACAATGGGCGGTCTACTGTACATAGCAGTAGTTCTCAACTGGTGATTTGCGACCCAAAACAGGTTGTGGGCGGCAGGGGAAAAAAACAATGTTAGATATGATCAATGCTAATAATAAAATGCAACTGACTAACATTATAGAATAAACATAGTTTAAGTAATTAAGGACTATTTTCTTTACTTTTGTAGAATCAATCATTTTTATACTGCGTTTAGTCATCACTAACGCAAAACCAGTTTTGAAGAGCCACTGCTACCGTACCCTACCATTAGACAGTGGACTACTATTAAATTTGCATGTACAATGACATGTTTGCAGCCATTCAAAGTGAATTCTGACAGTTGCATGGCTGTGAACATGCCTTTGCATTGTTGAAAAGTGATTTCCAAGTAGAAGACGCACGCGCGCGCCACAGGTGCCAACTAATACTGGGCAAATGTTTCAGACACAACAGCAACAAGACAAATCATGACACCAGCAATAAACTAAACAATAAAATATAACTCACACCTTGAAGGCAATATCAAAATACTCATTGACCGAGGCGCATCGCTCCAGCATATTTCTCGATGTTCCGTTTTTAACCCCATTCTCCGTCAATGTTGCTTTTTTGATTGACATCGCGGAAACAAATAACGAGGATCTTGCTTTCGATGTTCTTCACAAGACACGCCGGTGACTATATCACAAATGCATCACATAGTGCATCTAAAACGCGCCCAAACTTCATCAGATGCTGGCGGAGGGTGAGGATAGATCAGTGGACATGAAGAAACACACACACACATAAAAATGCATCTATCCGAAAAGCGTCCTCTTCATCATCATTAACGCGCAAAGACGCAAAACATGATCGTTATCGTGCATTTGCACGCATAATCACACTCAGCAAAGAAGCAGATCGCTCCACGACACACATGAGCAACAGGCTCCCGTGGGTAACGCGCACACACACACAGGTGCCAGATCACACTGATTGAGAGGAGGAGACCGACCAATGACACACATCAAGCGACGCGACTAAACTAGACGCGCCCATTATAATCTGCGGACTCTCGGTACCGCGAGCTCGCCGCCTCGTTGATTATAATAGGAGCGTTGCGGTTTTATCGCGTCGCTTCTGCAAACGCTGCCCAATATGTTTTCTATGAGACATAAACTTGTTCTTTCTTTAGGGGGCGCTTAAAGGCTCAAAAAACTCAATCCTCCGTTCAAAATCCAAGACTGTTTTTTGATTTATTAGAGGCATTTGTGCACCAGAACTTTTAATCGTTCAGATGTAAGCATTCCAAGCTCTGACACCTGAAATCCAATGAAAATCCGAACCAGCAATCTCTAATTACTACACGGAAAGAAACAGCATCGCAAACGACTGTGATTGGTCCATCTAAACACTGCGGTGAAAAGTAACACGTACCACGTGACAACACTGTCTTCTTTTGCGGCGCCTCAGAAGCGGACATTAAGGTCTGGGAATGGATTATTTATGACTGAATAATGATACTAAGAAGCTTTAATAACATCTGTGAATTGACAATACAGATTCATGCGTTACAATATAAGAATTATTGATTGGATACATATACCTGAGCAATTAGGCACAAATTCCAGGCTATCAAACCCCGCCCTTTTCGTAATTTTGTTTTAGTTTAATAGTCATTCTACCAGCTCATGCAATTTTTTTTTGAGAGAGTTTCGCTGAATATTGTGGTTTGTCGCGGCGCTTGCGGCCAATGCAGATGAGGTTTGACAACATGCGGCGCATTGTGTGTTAAAACCGTAAAGATTTAGGCTAGTTGTTTGAAAAGGGCACTTTAATGCCTATTATAACTTACCTGAAATATGAACGTTTCTTAAACACCTCTTGCTGTTTCATTCATGTTCAGTGAATTATCCTGCATGTGTGCGTATGATAACAGGTCCTTAAGTCCATTAAGGAAATATAAAATGTAATAATCCCGATGGTGTACTTTACAACTTTAACAAGTGTTACAAATTAATTGAGCTTTCATTTCTGTTTTAAAAGCGTGTGTTTAGTTCGCCCCCTACTGACCAGTGTGTGTAATAACATCCACTATCATCCATTTACTCTCTATGTATCTCATATAATAATAACATAAAATATAAATAAATAATCTTATAATAAACACTCAACATTTGCTTTAATCATTTATATTTAACAGTATATTTTTTCTTGTTATGATCTGCAGGAATATTGTTGTTCCAGTATCCAGCAGGACGAATGTAAGGACAGATGATGTAAGCCAGTCTTACCTAAATAGGTGTTTAATTGTGTACAGAAAATCCATATTTCCAGAACATACTCTGCTCATATTCTGCACACATATTAAACACCCTGTTTCACACACAAAAACACTGGGACTAATTACAAAATATGAAGAAAAAAACAAAAAAACCCAGTGATGATCCAACCGAGGCCAGACAGATCCCTCTATAATTATAATCAGAGCCTGCAGTAAAATGATCATTATCATATTATTGTAATCAGACGCTCTCTGTTGAGAAAGCCCAGCGGCTCTCTGCAGGGAGTTACGACAGTAGACAGAGGAGCAAACGCAGCAGGCAGAGCCAACATGGAAGCTATTGATATTTGTGTCAGTCAACATTTTCAGAGATGAGGGAACACAAACATGTGTGTTTAATATTAATAGTAACATATTTAGATATAAGGTTAGCATGTACAAGATGATTATAGGGGAAATCAACTGAAACATTCGCTAATTTAGCCTATGTTACAGCATATTTTTTCCTTGTAAATTCCTACAAAAACTTACATTATAGTAAATATAAATGTACCAATATATAATGTAAAATTCTGTATATTATGTATATGTGACCATGGACCACAAAACCAGTCTTAAGTGTCAATTTTTTGAAATTGAGATTTATACAACATCTGAAAGCTGAATAAATAAGCTTTCCACTGATGTATGGTCTGTTAGGATAGGACAATATTTGGCTGAGATACGACTATTTGAAAATCTGGAATCTGAGGGTGCAAAAAAATCAAAATATTGAGAAAATCGTCTTTAAAGTTGTCCAAATGAAGTTCTTAGCAAGGCATATTACTAATCAAAAATTAAGTTTTGATATATTTATAGTAAGAAATGTACAAAATATCTTCATGGAACATGATCTTTACTTAATATCCTAATGATTTTTGGCATAAAAGAAAA
>JAFVLL020026006.1:0-20965 GCA_021397915.2 Tor tambroides | reverse complement strand
CAGGAGGTAGTGCTCACTATCGCTTCAGCACGAGCACCGTCCACTAGACGGGCCTATGCTCTGAAGTGGAACCTGTTCGTCGAATGGTGTTCCTCTCACCATGAGGACCCCCGGAGATGTTCGATCAGAGCCGTGCTTTCCTTCCTGCAGCAAGGGTTGGAGCGTAGGCTGTCCCCCTCCACCCTTAAGGTTTACGTTGCTGCTATTTCCACCCACCACGACCCCGTAGATGAGAGGTCAGTGGGGAAGCATGATCTGGTCGTCAGGTTCCTTAGGGGGGCCAGGAGGTTAAATCCTCCTAGGTCTCCCTCCCTACCCTCTTGGGATTTGGCATTGGTGCTGAGCCCTTCAAACTGCCCCCTTTGAGCCTTTGCAGTCAGTCGAGTTTAAGTTTCTTTCTATGAAAACCCTACTCCTGACTGCATTGGCCTCGATCAAGAGGGTGGGGGGCCTGCAGGCATTTTCGGTCGATGAATCGTGCCTTGAGTTTGGGCCGGTTGACTCCAGTACAACATTGAGACCCCGGCCCGGCTACATACCCAAAATTCTTACCACTCCCTTCAGGGACCAGGTGGTGAACCTGCAATCGCTGCCCCTGGAGGAGGCAGACCCAGCCCTAGCTTTGCTCTGTCCTGTACGTGCACTGCGACAGTACGTGGATAGAATTCAGAGCTTTAGGACTTCAGAACAGCTCTTTGTCTGTTACGGAGGACAGCAGAAGGGGAAGCCTGTCTCCAAGCAGAGGATGGCCCACTGGATAGTGGATGCCATCACCTTGGACTATGAAGCACAAGGTGTGGCCTGCCCGCTCAGGCTGCGTCCTCACTCCACTAGGGATGTCGCATCATCCTGGGCGCTGGCTCGTGGTGCCTCGCTAGCAGACATTTGTAGAGCTGCGGGCTGGGCGATTCCTAACACATTTTCTAGGTTCTATAGCCTGCGTGTCGAACCAGTTTCCTCCTGTGTTTTCACCTCAAACGGGTAGTGGCACTGAGAGGCCCGGTTCAGAGCCGGCTTGCAGCGTCCTTAATGCCTCCAGCACTCCGGTGGCCAGAAGTGGCGGAGCGTCCGGTGCCAGGTCTTTCAGCCAATGAATTCTTGAAATCTGGTGTGAGGCTAGTGCCCATATGAGTGACCCTGTTGGGATCCCATATGTGTATTCCACGGTACACTTACTAGGGTCGTGTTTTCCCTGGCAGACTGCATTCTGCCATCTCTAAATGATGCAGCCTGAGCCATCTCAGAGACTACCATGTGCAATAGGGCCCTACAGGGTTACTCCACATGAGTAAATTTCACTTAACCCCCTCTGGGAGGAGGTGACTCCGCAGAGTGCCTCTTCCAGGTGGAAGGGCATGCTTTCCCAGTGTTGTCCAAGTCTCTTTCCCAGTGTTATCCAAGTTTAGGTTGCTCGAGGAACAGCAGTAGTCGACCTTCTCTGTGTAGAGCCCGGTCCTATCGTCTGCCTTATAGGAAGGACCAGGAGGCCTACACAGGGCACTGAAGGGGGCAGCTCCTGTGGCGCTTTGGTAGGGATCCCATTTCGTCGGTCACCGACGTGATGTCTCTGTTCCCTCCTTCAGGGAACAAGGGTTACATACGTAACTAACTGAGACGTTTTCTTTATGCAAAGTATGACCAAAAATATTTCTTTTTTTGAGATTTACTCATTTATTCTCAGATAAATTTTTATTGGAGTACTAAGTAACATTATTTCTGTCTTATCACATCATATCACAGTCATATCACAGCCGTATTGTAATATTCCTGCCTTCATGTGTTTTTACCCAGCACTTTAGGATATTGAAGAAAAATATACTGTGATATTTTTTATATGACTTGATAATCATGATCCCGTTTGGGTTTATTCCATTTTAAAGAGGGTTTCAAGTGGTTTTTAACGATTTACATATTTAATATCTGAGACAGACTAGTATTAAAATATGCTAAATCTGTGGCATGATGTTGTTGATATAACTAGATTTTTTGTTTTTTGCTTTGCCTTGGTTGCCTTTTTACTGAAAATGAGTCATTAGTTCCAAAGAAAGATTGATTGTATTGTAATATGATTGTTTTGATGGAGGTGTTTGTATTTCTGGTATTCTTTCAGTGAAAGAGCAGTAGATTAGATTCTCATGGGGAAATTAATCTGTTTTGCTTTTCAATAAAATATAACATCAAATATAGTGGCACTCTGATTTATTGCAGGTTTATCTCATTTATCCATAACTGGACAGTGGAAAATCTCATTATCATTTTTCAGTCTATACAGGTGCTGAAATTCTTCGCCATAAGATGAGAATGACTTAAAACGCAATCTGTGATCTGCCAAAAGAAATATGTTTGAAGCTCACCAATAATAAAATAACTTACATTCATTCTAATTGTAATAAAAACAATATTTTTTGTTCAAATGTATTTATTGAACATTTCCCAACTTTTAACAGAACACACATAATCATAAAAAAAAAATCGGCAAAATAAGCATAAGCAGATTTATCCTAGGCGACTAAAAAGGAAAATAAAAAATAGGTACTCAAATTAAGTGGATAACCACACTAAATACATAGAGGTAGTACAATACAAAATCAAAATCTTATGCACTCACTAGAGGTACATGAACAGGAAAACTCTTCCACTGAATAGTTGACAAATCAATCCCTAGATTATTGATATAAGTCTTCCAGACATTGTAAAACTGACTGGCCATTAACTAAACCTTAAATATTCCAGTGTGATTAGTTCCATTAAAATCCTGTGCCATCCAGATATAGTCAAAGTCTTATCACTTATCCATCTCATTAATGTTGGATGCAAATGTGAGAAGATTGTAAGTCACTTTCATTTGATAAAATCAAAGCTTTAGCTGGCAGACCAAAGATCAAAATGAAAGGATCCACAATCAACTGCTATTCAAAGATATTACTCATTTCAGATACAATTTTGGCCCAGTATCTTTGTAACTGATTACATGACCAAAGACAGTGAGTGAGGAGGGTTCCAACTTGTGTTTTGCACTGAAGGCATAGAGGTGAAAGTGTTAAATGCATGTCTACGGTTATAAAAACAGCGTTTAATATAATATTTGAGATTTTTTTCAACTCTGTTAAATGTGATAATCTTTGACACAGATAGTTTAAAGTTGGTAATTATTGGGGGTAACAGGTCACGCGACGGGAGGCGTTCCCGCGGTGCGCACCCTCATTGGTGCGCGAGCCTGGGTCAGAGGTTTGGACGGTTCTCTTGACCCTGATGTCACATCAGAGAAGAGGAGAAGAACACCTGCTGCTCTTGTATGGGACATGGAGCCACTGGTATGAACATGATCTGTCTGTTGTTTAGGTATCTTTGTTTAATTATTTGCTCCGGACGCGTATTTTAATAACGAGTGTACAGAGCGACACAACACGACGCGCCAAACTAGCTATATTGCTTTTGTTGTAAAGAAACTAAGAACGCTTTGAAGAGTAACGTTACACAGCTTTGGTAGTTATAATAGCTTACTAATTTTGTGAAGTAGGCTACCTTAGCAGTATGAACACGGCAAGAAAAGTGTTTTTGTTTCACTTTTTGTTTTGCTTCCTTTATTAAAAACTCGGAAAATAAACTACGCAGGATGCGTTTTGCCCTTTAAAAAAAATAATTCACCTTTCTGAATTCAAATTATATGATTATATAAATCTATTGCCAACCTTTTCAGAAGTTATGGTTATAATTTGTCGTGAAGTTAATAGGTGTGTTCGACTTGAAGCGGCGCTGCACAGACCGATCGGTGGATGACATCCAAGTACCGCGAGAGCGATTAAAAAGCATATGGAACCATCAGCTCTCTAAACGCTCTCGCGGTACTTTGATTATCATCCGCCGATCGGTCTGTGCGGCGCCACTTCAAGTCGAACACACCTTATGTGGCTTACCCTATAGGGTGAAGGTTTGATTTTTTCGAATTCTGGCCAAATTCCCTCCACTAGCCCTTGTCTATCACGGCCTCCTAATAATCCCTATCCACTTGATTGGCTCAATCTCTCTCTCTCCTCTCCACCTGTAGCCGGTGTGTGGTGAGCGCACTGGCGCCGTTGTCCTGTGGCTGCCGTCGCATCATCCAGGTGGATGCTGCACACTGGTGGTGGTTGAGGAGAGACCCCCCCCCCCCAAACATGATTGTAAAGCGCTTTGGGTGTACGGCAATACACAATAAAGTGCTATATAAATGCATCATTCATTCATTCATTCATTCATTCATTTTGACATTGGTGGGGCCCTGACAGCAGACACATCCATCCAACTACTACCCCAACATTTTCGCATTTATACACTTTTACTGTAATAAATGGTTAATTATCTGATTATTAATGGGATATGTATCTGTGTATACTTTCTTTCTTTCTTCCTTTTGTTTTTCTAAATGTCTTAATGGTTTGTTGTTTTGTACTGTTTAATAAAAAAGAAAAAAGAAATCAGAAAAAAGATTCACGATAAGTGCTCCGAAGTCCCGATCTGAATCAAAAGATTTGCAAAACTGCTCCGAAGCCCTGATCTGAATAAAGATTCACGATACGCGCTCCAAAGACCCGATCTGAATCAAAAGAGTTGCAAACCCGCTCCAACGTCCGATCTGAATCAAATGATACACGCTCCGAAGTCGTGATCTGATTTAAAATATTCTCGAACCGATCGGAATCAAACGATTGGCAATACGCACTACGAAGTCCTGATTTGAATAGGCTAACGATTCATGAACCTGCTCCAAAGATCCGTTCTGAATCAAATGATTCACGATCCGCGCTCCGAAGACCTGATCTGAATAATGATTCGTAAAACATAATTTCAGACAACAATACAGTTGAGTAAGTCATTTACACTGTAACTGCTCCGACTGATTTAAACTCAAATTCTATCAAAAAACAGATCAAAATAGCCATTCATTTTTAATTTTCGACATTGCTTGTAATGATTTTAAAAAGCAAGTAGTGATGGCTGAAATGCAGCTTTTCAAAACTCTGAGTCAGTTCAACCATTGCATCGCAAATTGATTCACTGGTGATGGTGTATAGAGCCAGAGCCAGACTCCCAGATGTGCAGGAGATCTACAGTTCTCCAGTGAGACATTTTTATAAGCTCGTGGCTCGCAAGTCCATTCACAAAGTTAAAATAGTTCAAATAATCACAATTTTTTAGTTTACTATGTTTAGACAAATAACGTCCCACAAACAAAATGTTTTATGCAGCTAACATTATGTTCTAAGAACCTTCAGCTAACATTTCCATTAGGTTATATTTCAAGAATGTTTTCCGAACATTTCAAACGTCTAGTTTTTTTAATGTTTTTAAAACGTTTTTTCTTAGTTATGCAAACATTATAGACATTAAATTTCATCGTTTTGCAAAAATTAAGAGAACATACTTTTCAATGTTCTAAAATAAGTAGTAACATTTACATTTACATTTAGTCATTTGGCAGATGCTTTTATCCAAAGCGACTTATAATTGGGGAATACATAAAGCGATTCATCTCGAAGAGGCAATCAGACAGAGGAAGTGCTCGTAACACCAAGTCTCAGGCATTGTTCAAATAAGTACAAGCTAGCAAGGGAAGGAGAGAAAGATGTTTTGTTTTGTTTTTTGTTTTTTTTAAGTTTAGGATGAAGTCAACTTAAGTCTAGTAACATTTAAAAAATGTTGGACGAATGTCTAGCTGGAATGTTTCAGAAAAAATGTTCCATGAACAATGTATAATTGTTTTTTGAGAACATTATTAAAGGTCATACTGAAATGTTACTGGAACATAACTTTAAGGGAACCTTCTGAGAATGTTAGCTGGGTATGTAAACATTATATTGATGTTTTGAGTCTATTAAACTTGAGTTTTTTTTTTGTTTGTTTTTAAATCTTAAAGAAGATGTAATCTTATCAAATGAATACTCATTTTTGGCCATTCAAATACACAAACTGCACATAACCTAAATGCAACCAAATACGAGGATTGCTGCTTTGATACTGTTTATGTAGGAACTGTTTCAATTTCTTTTCTATTAAACCTGTTTAGGTAATTTCACAAAGTTCACACTGTCTTATTTTGGTTGTATAAAATGAATGTGACTTTTATCAAATGAATGTTTATTTTTCAGATACGCAAACCATGCATAACCTATATGCAACCAAAATGATGTTTTGCGCTTACAGTTTTGATACTGTTTATGTTTTAACTATTTATATTTCTGCTTTATTGAACATGTAATATTGTGTGTATTAGAGTTTGGACGGTGCAGAAGCTGATGGCTTCTTTGACATTCTGGAGGAGAGGAGGCGGAGCAGTGACTTAAGCCACGCCTTCCGGACCTTTAACCCTCAGCCATACCGTGGGGCCACGCCCATTTCTGCTGCCGCTCTCAACAGGATGGTGCTTGAATCACAGCACCTGAGCTACATCATACAGGAGGTGAGAGACAGAGAGCGATGCTTATTAAAAGAAGATGCCACACCAGTTTTTCTCACCGTCTCTCGCTCGCACACAGATTATGGTTGAATGTGACGAACCGCGGGAGGTGCTTTTAGAGAGGGCGACTGCGCTGCTGGACGAGATGAGTCAAAACCTTCAGCTGGGATTCATTCGTCTGCTGGGCTTCGCAATGAACAAAGTTTTTAAGAGCGTCTTCAGCTCTATACACGTCAATGAGGATGGCCTCACTCAGGTTAGAGTTATTCTGTTCTTTTAAAAATACATGTTGTTTTAAAAGGAAAGCTTCACTGAATTCTGGCTTCATTCAGCTCAAGCAAGCCATTCAGGAGTATCCCGTCATCCTGTTGCCCAATCACAGGAGTTACATGGACTTCATGGTTCTGTCTTACATCATGTTCACTTATGACCTCTCTATCCCCGTCATTGCAGCTGGAATTCGCAAGTATCTATTGATTTTTAATGTAATTGTAGGTGACATTATATTTCGAATGTAAAATGCAACTAATTGCTGTCATATCAAAACATAAACCTATAACTACTTGTATTCAGGCTGTGATAGTAAGTTATTTCTCTACTCACCTCTATCTAAATCTGTCCATGTTTCTTTCTCCTACAGCTCTAATGGGGATGAAGCTGATTGGTGAGATTTTTCGGCGGTCAGGAGCATTTTTTATTCGTCGTGCCATTGGCTCAGACAAGCTGTACTGGGCGGTGCTGTCTGAGTACGTCAGAACCATTGTGCGGGTGAGAATTTATTTCTAGAAATGATCGTACAGTACCATTAAAAGTTGTGAGGTTGGTCATTTTTATTTTTTTTATTTAAAGAAGTCTCTTCTGCTAAACTAGGCTGCATTTATTTGATTAAAAATACAGGAAAAAACTTTATTATTGTGAAATATTATTACAATTTAAAAAACGGTTTTCTATTGCAAAATATTTTCAAATGTAATTTATTCCTTTGATGCAAAGCTGAATTTTCAGCATCATTACTCCAGTCTTCAGTGTCACATGATCCTTCAGAAATCATTCTAATATTCTGATTTGCTGCTTGAGAAACATTTCTGATTAGTTGCTGCTTAGTATTTTTGTGGAAACCGTTTTTTTTTTCCAAGATTCTTTGATGAATAGAAATATTCAAGAACAGCATTTATTTGAAGTAGACTTTTTTTAGTAAAATTATAAATATCATTTTTGATGTTTATTGTCACCTTTGATCAATTTAATGCGTCTTTGAATAAAAATATTAATTTGTAAAAAAAAAACCTGAACAAAACTGTTTGAATGTAAGGAAGAATTTTTAATTTAATACACTAACATTTAAATGTTAATGTACTAGACATAACACTAATAATTTAATAACCCTGATAAATGTAATCTTTAACAAATCTCAAAATGAATATCCATCTTCCTACTGTACATTCTAAATTCAGTTGTGGAATTTAAAACAATTAATTTTAGTTTTTAATGCTTAATGCTCTTTCAAAAAAATGGACTGTTTACTTTTTAATGCATGTTCCTGATCCTGATTTGAACAATTAATTAGAGCACATTATTAAAGATCTCTAATAATACTCCCGAATATGTATTTGGAAATAGCCATCTTATATTGCACTACAGAAACTATAATTAGCACTGATGCTCACAGTAGTTGTTTTTCTGCAGACAGGATATGCTCCATTAGAGTTTTACGTTGAAGGATTACGGAGCAGAACGCTGAAATCTCTCACACCAAAACTAGGTAAGCTTGTAGTTAAGATAGTAAGCTGTAAGTGTGGGGTTCTGCATGTTCTCCAGTTGTGTTTGGATCCTCCCAGGAATGATGCACATGGTGTTGGAGCCCTTTTTTAAAGGAGAGGTGTTTGACATCAGTCTGGTGCCCATCAGCATCAGTTATGAGCGCGTGCTGGAAGAGTCGCTCCTCGCTCATGAGCTGCTGGGAGTGCCAAAACTGAAAGAGACCACAGGGGTACAGTCTGTTTAAAACACAAAGAGAACCGAAGTCTAATGTGTTTGAAAATATTAAGGAAAGAAGCTGGTCCTGAGCTCTTGCTGTGCATCTGCAGGCTTTGCTGAAGGCCAGGACTGTGCTGAAGGAGGATTACGGCTGCATGCATGTGTGCTTTGGCAACCCTGTGTCAGTCAGAGACCTGGTGAAGGGAAAAATGAATCGCAGACAGTATAATCTGGTACCCAGGTAATAAAAACACTAGGGTTAGTATTGTTAACTAAACCTAAAACTAAAAAAAAAAAAAAATCATTACTTGAAATGAAATACATTTTGTTTGAAATAAAATCTACAAAACGTCAAACTTATTTTATTTCATCTAGTTGCCTATGCAATATTTCTCATTTTCATGGTTTATAATGAATTTAATAACAAACTAAAACCAAAATAAAATAATAAAAAAACTAAAATGAAAACAGGAAATATAAAAATGAAAACTAATTGAAAATATTAATACAAAAATTACTGTGATACTAAAATAACACTGATGCACACTTGTCTATTTTTTAAAAATAGTATGTGAAATTGCAGTGATAAATAATTTAAATCGGTTGTTCATTCATTTTTTATGAATAAAATTGTTCAATGTGAGATATTTAAATATTATTAAATAAAAACAACAAAATATAATATTCATCCAAAAATGTTTTTTAATTTGGCTTAATTTTGTAAGCTTTTTTTGTTATGCTTTACGTTTATATTTTTGTCCAAAAATGTTGCCAGACTGATCAAATAATGAGTCAAAATGGAGATTTTAACCTCCTGTCAGAGTATTATTTTTTAGTTGACAGCCACCACCAGCATTTTTGATCATATTCACAAATCTTTCATGACACATTATTTTGTTATATGAAATATGTTGTATGAATATGAAAACTGAATATATCCACAAAAAAGGAGAAAGAACAGAGCCTCTGTTTAAAGAAATTTAGATATTTGAAAACAAGGATTGCAAAAATAACGCCGCCCAATAATGTTGTGCAATAAAGCACAGAAAATGTCACCAATGGTGGGGAAAGAGTTAAAAATCATGATTGATATTCAGTCCCCACACTGCAAACGCAAGGTCAAGTGGAGTGTTAGACACAGTGTGTGTGCCGATGAATCCTGCACGTTTTTGCATCTTGTTATTCCATGCAAATAGAAATATACATACTCCATACTGCAGAAGTAGTAGCATGCTATTATTAGCACAAAAAGCCTCACTCCTTTTTGTCTCATTAACAGAGACCTGCCTATGAAGGCCAGTAAGGAGACGCAGGAGTTTGTATCTGGCCTCGCTCACACGATCATCCGTTTGCAGGAGAGAAATGTGGTACTGAGCGCCTGGAACCTGATGGCCGTGGTTCTCCTTCAGAACCTCCAGGGCCTTGATTTGGACCTGCTGACCCATAAAACCCTGTGGCTGAGGAGACTCGTCCTGCGGTTTGGAGCTCATCTCAGATGGCCCAGTAAGGATGTGTGTAGAGATGAGGCTGGTATCGCAGTACACCATACTACATAAAAATACAATCAGCTTCAGTGCTTTATAGACAGCTTCTGTTGCATGCTGTCAATTGGCTGAGAAAATATTTTTGAATTATTTACAATGGATATCTATAGGGCAGGACATTAAAATACGAGCCAAAACTGAACATTACACATAAATAAATAAGACTAGCATGATTTAAAAAATCACTTACGAACTGTTCAAAATTATATCTCATATGTTACCGCCTATTCTGGCCATAAATATCAATACCAGAAAAAGTGGAAAAACTTGATCATAACCAGAACTACTTCAACTTTAGAGCTCAAATACCATTTTTGTACCGAAGAATTGTGACCCTGGAGCATAAAACCAGTCTTAAGTCGCTGGGGTATATTTGTAGCAATAGCCAAAAATACATTGTATATGGGTCAAAATTATTGATTTTTCTTTTATGCCAAAAATTATTAGGATATTAAGTAAAGATCATGTTCCATGAAGATATTTAGTAAATTTCTTACTGTGAATATATCAAAACTTCATTTTTGATTAGTAATATGCATCGCTAAGAACTTCATTTGGACAACTTTAAAGGTGATTGTCTCAATATTTTGATTTTTTTGCACCCTCAGATTCCAGATTTTCAAATAGTTGTATCTCGGCCAAATATTGTCCGATCCTAACAAACCATACATCAATGAAAGCTTATTTATTCAGCTTTCAGATGATGTATAAATCTCAATTTCGAAAAATTGACACTTAAGACTGGTTTTGTGGTCCAGGGTCACAATTGATTTTACAACCATAAACCCTCTGGAATTTCCCATAGACTTCCATTGTACTGTAAGTGCATTACTGTAAACACAATTTCGGCTCATTTTTACAAACAACAGCAGATGCTGTCCATAGAGAAAGCACTAACATATTATAACTTGAGCTGTGTACAGTTAGAATATTCATGAGCTCTTTCCAAGTGTCTCTCACTAGTTTAGTTTTCTGTGTATTGTGAACATCTTGTAAAGGTTCTTTAACTCTGGGACTAAAACCAAACATGTGAATGGGATCAGCAGCATCCGAAAACAACAACAAAACCCCTGTTCGGGTCCGTTCCTACAGCAACCACACATATGACCGTTCAATATGGGGTAAACGGGACAGAAGTTCTTAAGTTTGTGTGTTGAGTCTTTTGGATACAGAAGATTGTTGTTTAAGTTCCTGTTCATTCCAATAAAAGCTTCCTAATAGCAACCGCTCATCACAAAACACCACTCACATCTTCATCAGAAAATCTACTTTTACAGTGTTGATCATTTATGAAAACATACCATTCTCTCCTCTTTTTTTATGTGTAGAGAATGTTTCGGATACTGATGTGATGTCATCGAGCGTGAGCCTGCATCACTCAGTGGTGCGCTGTGAGAGGGGGCGTGTCTGTTTGGTGGAGGAGGAGGGGCCAGGGCCTGTCACTCAAGAGGAGGGCGTGTTCAGACGTGCTGCTTCTGTGCTCATGTGCGCCTCCTACAGGAATCAAGCAGTACATGTATTCACAAGGCCAGCTATGGTGGCGGTCGCTATGATGACAGCTGCAAGAAATAGGACAGGTGAGTCGTATCACAGGAAGTCAGCTATATAGGGCCACATGATTTCTGCAATGCAGACGGAATCATGGAATCCACTCATAAATATGGAATTTACTGTATAATGTGGAAATTTGAATGAATAAATCAATTTGATAATTAAATTGTATTAAATAAAACACAGAAACATCCTAAAAAAAAAAAATTCTCAAATAGACATCCTATTTGTTTATTTAAATTGTATATAAACCATGAAAATGGAATCCAGAAACATTAAAACAGAAAAAAATGGAATTTAAGGAATAAAATAAAAAGGGAATTTGGGAAAAAATCTAATGGAGTTCACATAGCTCCAACTATACTCCAAATGCTGACTTTTTTCTTTTGAGGGATATTTTGAGGAATTTCCAGTAAGTTATTTTTCATGCATGTAAATAAAAGAATTGCACGACTATTCAAACTTGGAACTTAAGATTTTCAGTAAATAAATTACTTAAATGTCTTTTTGTTCCTCACACAGAGCTATTGTTTGACTCAAGAACAGTTAGGATAAAGCACAAAAATGATACGATACTATTTTCATTTTTTGAACTCAACAGCCTCGGTCCCCATTCACTTTAAATGCGAATAGAGCAGTGTGCTTAAGTTTTGTGTTCCACTGAAGAAAGAAGTCAAACAGGTTTAGAATGACATGAGGGTGAATAAATGAATTATTATTGTCAAACATTTGAACCAAGGTTACTCTGTCGTTTCCTTTCTAGATGACGTCTATCATTATTTTAACTTCCTGCTGGAGCTCTTTTCCAATGAGTTTGTTTTTATTCCTGGTCAAGCAGTTCAGGTGAGTCACACTGTTTAAATAACGCTGTTAAACATATGACATCCATCTGAACATCCGTTTCTCTCTCAGGACTTTGAGGAGGGTTGTTCCTTGCTCCAGCAGTCTGGTGTAATCGGCCGCTCTGATGAAGAGATCTATGTGAGGGACAATGGCCAGGAAACCATCATCTTCCTCAGAGCGATTCTGCAGCCTTTCATTGAGAGCTACCAGGTGATTGTAGTCATTTACACAGTTGTCCAGGCAGTTCACCATCTTCATTGACAAGTAACAATATATTTGATCACACCAGAATTAAAGGAATAGTTCACCCAGTAATGAACTTTTTCTGAAAATATTCTCACCCTCGGGTCATCTTCATTGTAACAGATTTGGAGAAATGTAGCATTACATAACTGTCTCACTAATGGATCCTCTGCAGTGAATGGGTGCCGTCAGAATGAGAGTCCATAATAATCCATAACAAAATTCTCACCACTCCAGTCTATCAATGAATGTCATGTGAAGCCAAAAGCTGTTTGTTTGTAAAAAATGAATCCATCATTAAGGCGTTTTTGACTTTAAACTCTTGCTTCCAGCTAAAATACTTTTTCCATAGTCCATAAAACATAATAACACTTCCTCCAGTGAAAAAAGTCCATCCCCTGTCATACTCTCATATCAAAATCCACCCACCCACGCATTTGTTTAGAACTGTTTTCGCTGGTTTTCATTGGTATGTTTCTCTCCTGATTAAAACGAGAGAGTTTTTTTTACTGGAGAAAGCAATGTTATGGATAGAGGACTTGTATTTTAGTCACAAGATGTAAATTGATGGACTGGACTGGAGTGGATTATTGTGATGTTTTTATCAGCTGTTTGGCCTCTCATTCTGACGGCACCCATTCACTGCAGAGGATCCATTGGTGAGCAAGTCATGTAATGATTAAATTTCTCTAAATCTGTTCTCATGAAGAAACAAACTCATCTACATCTTGTATGGCCTGGGGATGAGTACATTTTAAGCAAATTTTCATTTTTGGCTGAACTATTCTTTTAATATAAGTGATGATGGTGTGTGTTTAGGTGGTGTTCAGGTACCTGTGTGAAGAGAGTTCGCAGACATTCAGAGAGAAGATGTTTTCAAACAGCATCCGCAGTTTCATCGTGAAGTTCTTTATTTCAGGTGTGAGATTTCTGGCAATATCTGTGAAATAATCTTGTGAATTATGTAACGCATTAATGCTATAATTAAAAGATTATCTTCAATCTGTCTTTTTCTTTCAGGTGAAGTCGAGTCGTACGAGTGTTTGTCGTCTGACCTCCAGAAGAACGTTCTCTCAGCTTTGCTCAGGATGGCTGCTGTGACCAAAACTAAAGTGTAAACAGCTTCAACACACATCTAAGGAATTGAATTTGCAACTGTAATTTACGAACACAGAAATTAAGATGATTATAACATCTGTTTTTCAGTGATGACCAGAATGAGTTTAGAGTGAATAAATCTGCAGTGAAGAGAATATGGGATATGCTGAGTAAGATTATTGATTGATTTTTGTTCTGATCTTCTATTGCAAATGAAAGGGTGTTTCTGCTCTATTGTATAGTGTAATGAGTTGTACTTCCTCTTCTTCATAACAGGTGATGGATGCACCCCTCAGATCAGTGTAGACGCCAGACTGTGATGAGAAGAATCAGACGACAGCAACTCTCGATTCTTTTATTGTAGAATTGCAAATATGTATAAGTACTGTATGTGTTTTTAGTGTCAAACAGAACAAACCTGCAGAAGCAGAGCATCATTTATTTTCAACTGTTATTGCAGTATAGATGATTTAATTTTATAGATCATGTGAAAATCATACAGATAATAATGGTATTTAACAGCAAAAATGTACATTTTAAGATATACTTATTTTTAAGTATTCTTTTAACATGCAGTTTAACTCATTTTAATTTTGGTAATCAATTTCATTAAATATTTTTAATGGCATCATTTTTTCAAATATATTTTTGTGTGATAAAATCTTGATTGTACTGTATATTCCTTCGTTGATTTTTCCCCAAGCAGCACAAAGAAACATAAAATGAAAGTCCCCCTTTTAAAAGATACAAAATTTAAAAATTTAACAGAAAGTCAGCCATACGTTGAGCTGTAGTTAGCCAAACAGGTAAATCGTTTACAGCACCTTTAGAGGAATAGTTAAAGTAATAGTAATGTCCCAGTGCGTAATACGTTTGAACGAATCTCTTGATACAGTTCATAAAGGTCTGAATGATTAATTT
Organism: Tor tambroides; assembly: GCA_021397915.2. Lineage (NCBI taxonomy): Eukaryota > Metazoa > Chordata > Actinopteri > Cypriniformes > Cyprinidae > Tor > Tor tambroides. The sequence continues at coordinate 6,352 of JAFVLL020026006.1, read as the reverse complement.
ACGAATCTGGTCCGGTTCTCAACTCACTGATTCAGTGATCTGGTCATAACGGTTAACAGCTCACTGTAAGGAATAAATACTGATCATACAAACCTATTGTCCCTATTGTTTAGAAGCTACTTTATGGTGCATTTGTGTCGGAATTAAGGACTGTTTTCTCTCTTTTTTCCTAAAAAGTGATCATTCAACAGCATTTACGTATTTCTCCACCTGTCCTCTTTGTTTCTGTAATTCCTTTCTCTGTTTTTCCTGTTCTCTCTCCCATTCCTCCATGTCCTCTTCAGAAAAAAGTAGCCTCTGTTGCGCCCCGCGCGCCGTGGAGACAATGAGAAACAGCGCCGCCTGCAGGACGTGCTTCACAGCGACACACAGAGTCGACACGACCGCAAGAAACAGTGCAAGAGACTCCAGGATCAAACACACTCCTTCCAGGAAAGGAACAGCGCTTTTTGCAAGACGCCTCAGTAGGCTTTCTTCCGCATGAAACGTCCTGAAAGTATTCCAAGCTTTGGCGAAGTGTTGAGCGACACGATGTAGCGGTAACAGCGCCAGATACAACTGACACACCGCTGTGGCCACCGCATGAAGAACCAAACGAAACTTGTTAATATTTTTTCCTGTGAATGAGAAATAATCACACACAGGCAGATAGACATTACTGTAAATATACTGCTCCTCCTGTGGCCTATTTGTGGAATCACGAGTCAGTAAACAATAAAAAAAAATAACGAGATATAAAAAGTCACAATTGTGAAATATACAAAATAGGAAGTTAAATATAGTCAAGTGAGAAATAGTCACTTGTTTGCTTTGAGGCAGAGATGCAGCCTATCGTTCTATCAGACAGACAGAACATTAAAAAACATCTTAAGTAGAAAAAAAAGTCTAAAATATTTACCGTCCACGAAAAAAATGATCAAAATAACTAACAGAATCCACATTTTGAAGGATGACTGATCTTCAGACAGGTGAATGTGAATTGAGTGTTCATGAGAACTGAAACTCAGGACACATCGCTACAGTACTCCTAAAGAAAGAGATGAGAGCCTTTAAAGTAGTTGTTACCTTTTAGGAGTAAATGAGGCAGCAAATCTCACATTAATATTTTTTCACTGTCAGATTTTAACTCACCACTTTTTATCGTACGGTTCTGGCACTGCGGTCAGGCCAGGCTCCACTTTGAAAAACATAGTGCGCGTATACACTAGGCAACACGGTAGTTGCGTGTAAAAGCACATTTCAAAATGAAAGTGACCTTAAATAAAACGTGATTTCGCATACATTCAAGTCAGTCTGTCAATAAAGAATAAATAAATGAACCAATAAAATACATGACTTCATGAGACGAAGAAAAATATAAATAATAATAATACTACAAACAACGCCTACGTGAAAATGACTATGTTAAATAGGCTAAATACCGAACTTCAAAATAACTAATGTTGAATTACAAAAAAGCCCCCCAAATTGGTATAAAAAATAATTTGTCTATCAATTCAGATTGGTATAAAAAGGAAACTCCTGACAGCTTTATTTATTTATTCTTTAGGCTATTCTTTTGAAGGTCGCTTTGTGTGTTCATTGACTTATCGTATTACTGTACACTATTAACAATGAACAATGTACAATATCTTTTTTTTCTGTTGAATAGCATTTATGTTCAGTTATTTGCCTCAGTTATTGGTCTATGCTTTGCTAACGTTTCATTAAGTTCTGAATGTTCCCTGAATTTTAAAAACGTCCTGTTTTTTTAAACGTATTAAAAACTTGTTATACAAACATTCGAACATTATATTTAAATGTGTACTGAATGCTTTGAAACAAGTAGGCCTAGTAACATTTAAAAAAACGTTAGATGAATGTCCAACTAAAATGTTTCAGAAATAAAACGTTACATTATGTGTATCGTTTTTGTGCTAATGTTTTAAGAACATAAAGACCATACTACTCTGAATGAATGTTCTATTAATATTACTGGAGGAACATTTGTTCGTAACTTTGAGAGCTTAGCCAAAGTTGTGAGAGCTCATTTGTTAGCTGGGTTGTCCCAACAAACAAAAATGTGTTCTGAAAACGTTTTGCTTAAGTTATAAAATCGTTATTACTGAAGGTTCTTTGAATTTTTACTGAGAACATTTCCTGCTAGCTGGACACACAGGACATCAACTTACGAAAAGCATTTCATATCTACCCAAAAAAGGTCGGTAAGTGTGACATCCCTTACCAAACTCTAGCTTTTTTGAGTTGATGTTAATGATCTTCACTTGCACCATAAAAGAAAGACACAACGAGAGTGATTTTAGCACAAAAACAGTACATTTAATTCAAGTGTTCCCCAGCACAAGTGCACAGGAAAGGAGCCCCTGTGTCTGGCTGTCTCTCCTTTCACTGCGTACAGAGAGAATTATGGAAGGATGAACTGCTACTAAAACACTCCAAACACCATCGAAACACAACAGAACTACAGCCACACCGAGAGAGAGAGAGAGAGAGAGGGTGAGGATAAATGTGTTACAGCGGATGAGGAAAAAGTATAAGAGAGAGACCTGTGGACTGATCACATGGACGAGGCTGTAGGGCAATAAATATTGAGGCAACAACAATCATATATAAAAAACCAATACAGTCTGATCGTAGCAAGTGTACATGGAGGGAGTCTGTAGAAGGGAATGTTGGGTAATGTAGTTTTGCCATCACTTCCAAGCAGTTACATAACAGTGTACAGTAATGCTGCCTTCAAGTCCTCCGGGGAAGCTCCTACTTACGAGTTTGAAAGTCGATGCAAAGTGGTCGGAATCAAATGTATTTCATATTTCCTGACAAACAAGCTTTTTAGCAGAAAATGAAGAGATGTGCACTGGGTGCGGTTTTTGACACTACTGCAGGGAATGATGGGAAATGTAGTTTTGTTCCCTCATAAACCGGCTATTTTTGTATTTTCTGATACGCTACTTTTCACACCATATGCATACAACCTAAATTACGTGGTAGGCAATTGCAATGAAAACCAAATTATGACCAGTTGGGTCGATTAACTGACACGAAACCCAAAAAAATTCAAGAAAATCCAGAGTTTCTCAACGGTAAGCGCTCGACTCGTAAATACGATGGTTCCGACGTGACCTGAAGGCAGCATGTGAATACAATATGAATGAATGTTTCTTACTGAGAGGCACATACTACAGTAATGTCTAGGCTACAACACATGAATCTGTACATTTTTATTCATCTTTTTTACTTTTACATTTTCATCAAGTACAAAGTTAAAATGCCTTTTGTTAATATATTCATAAAAGAGTAAAATAATAGTGCTTTTTCAAGACTACACAACATAAAAACAGTCATTGTCAAGACCAAGTCACTTCTCAACGATATATTTTCATGTCATTCTTTTCTAGTTCATCATTTAAGAATAAATTGTATAGCACCTTTGTGAAACAACTCTCTCTGATTCGAGATATTATTCCTAAAATAACCTCAGGCAAGACCCCGCCTCCTTTAAAGCTGACAACAGGTTATTGGTCGCCCCTCGAGCGCATCACCTGTCCATCATCTTCCCCACCAGGGTTCATAAATAGAAAAGAATTCTCTGGTCTTTGCAATAATTGGCCACGCCCATCACTAACTCACAGCCCCGCCTTTGACCCCACCCCCTTTATTATAACAGCCATGCATATAATCGTACACTAGCCAATAATCACTGCAGAATTACTCTAAATGAATTTAAAAACACCCAGCACACAAAATGTAATAAATTTCTAAAAAAGAGGCAAACTTATCTATGTACAATTTATTTACCACTTAAGTCTCGACTAATAACAATCAAACCTCACGCTGCGTTACGAGATTCACCAGCCTTCACCAAACAAACACAAACAGACTCTAAGGCTACGAGCGGTTCGACCCAGCACAGTGCCACGAAGATCCTGCTAAAGGAGTCAGATTCTACCAAGCCAACCTTGAAAGGAGAACATCCTACATTTCAGATGTTGCTTTTTAGAATCTTGACCCAAAAGCAAAACATTCTGCCTCTGGAGCAAAATGAGATGTCCGAAATTAATGGGTTATGTTAAAGGAAGAGTTCACCCAAAAATGAAAATGTACCTAAAATCTCTTCACCCTCGGGCCATCCAAGATGTAGATGAGTTTGTTTTATCATCAGAACAGATTTGAAGAAATGTAGCATTACATCACTTGCTCACACAATGGATCCTCTGCAGTGAATGGGTGCCGTCAGAATAAGAGTCCAAACAGCTGATAAAAACATCAGAAGTAATCCACACCACTCCAGTCCATCAAATAATGTCTTGTGATCAGCTGCATGTTTGTAAGAAACAAATCCACCATTAAGACATTTTAACTTTAAGCGGTTGCTTCTGGCCAAAATACAAGTCCATAATCCATTATAACACTCCAGTGAAAAAGTCCATCCCCTGTTGTCCTCTCACATCAAAATCCACCAACATATTTGTTTAGAGCTGTTTTAGACTGCTTTTAAATAGTGCTTGATCTGTGCATACTTCTCTCCTGATTCAGACAAGACCTTTTTTTTTTTCTTTTTTTTTTTTTACAGAGAAAGCAATATTATGGATAGAGAGAACCAGAAGCAATAGTTTTTAAAGTTAAAAATGTTTTGATGGATTTGTTTCTTACAAACACTTCACAAGATATTAATTGATGGACTGTAGTGGTGTGGATGTTTGGACTCTCATTCTGACGGCACCCATTCACTGAAGAGGATCCATTGGTGAGCAAGTGATGTAGTGCTGAATTACTCCAAATCTGTTCTGATGAAGAAACAAACTCATCTACATCTTGGATGGCCTAAAGGGTGAGCACATTTCAGCAATTTTTCATTTTTGGGTGAAGTATACCTTTAAGGGGGCTAGGTTTTGGGTCACAATATTCATCATGCTGGTCATGGAAGTGCATGAGAGGTTTTTGGCAACAAAAATGGACAGTAAGTAATTTCTAGACAGAATATGCTGACTTTTTTGCATTTAAACTTAACACTTTTTAAACGACTCAAAAATACAACGTGTTTTGAATCATGTTTGCCCGAAAGTGAATAACTATTATCAAACAACAATCCCATCAAACAGCTAAACACCAGGATGTTCTCCTTTAAGTCTGGCTTCTGAGCATGAGCTAAAGCAGAAGTTTACTATAACCTGTGGGCCGTAAGCATATCTCAACATCAACTGTGATATAATAATTCAGATCTGAATCTAAACTGTAAATAACAACCATCTTTCAGGTAATGAGTTGGCTGACCAGCTTTCAACACGTCAGCCAAAAGTTCGAAGCAAGCCTCAAATAAGAAGTAGTCCAATGTGCTAGTTTGGTTAGAGAGAAACCAAAAAAGTTTGCTTTCCCAGTTGAAATGTGATCTGTATAAACTTTTCCCTCCAGTGAGGGCCAATTGAATTAGTAAATTCGTACAAAAATCCTCGATTTTCGAAGCACATCTCTGTGAGCACCAGAGTCCTGTTTTCTTCAGATGTCAAACAGGATTATAAAACAGCACACGTAGTAGAGTTGTACAGTAATCCAGTTTGCTCGTAATCCAAGTGTGAACTCTCCACTTGCACCACAAGAGGACTCTAGATTCTGGGAGCACCATGTGACCAGCTTTTTTGACATCGCACAGATGGGCCACTTTCCCAGAATCCCGACCGAAGGAGCATTGATTATGTCAATACTATCAAAAACCGAAACGGCAGAAACACAATACCAGTCAGCCTTTAGATTAGCACTTTTACTGATCTGTACGCAGTTCAGCACCAGAGAGAAAGGCTACGCTCACATCACAAGAGCCTAATTCACAATCTGAAATATTTTATCATTAATTTTGTCCATTTCTTTCCCCGAAATCCTACAAATAAATCTGTTTATTTTCACATTACACTTTGAATCCCAGATCTTCAGTGTGGCTTCAGATTTTAGGACACCATTTTCTTTTTAAACAAAGGCATTTGAATATATTTAATTTATTTATACATTTTATTTAAATATTACAATCTTCTTTTCAACACTTCATATAGTAGAGTTTAAAAATTATTTGAATTCATGGCAAGGTTAAATCAATGATGCAATTACACTAACTTTCAAAAGTTTGTGGTCGGTAAGATTTTAAATCTTTTTAAAAGTCTCTAATGCGCACTAATGCTGCATTTAATCAAAAATACAGTAAAAACAGCAAAATGTGAGATTTTATTACAATTAAAAGTAGCCGTTTACTATTTGAATGAAATGTTATTTATTCCTGTGATGCGCAGCTGAATTTTCAGCATCATTACTCCAGTCTTCAGTGTCACATGATCCTTCAGAAATCATTTTAATATGCTGATTT
>JAFVLL020026005.1:0-26753 GCA_021397915.2 Tor tambroides | reverse complement strand
AATATGAATGGGAATATACTTCAGAGATATTTTACTCATAAGAATTTCCAGGGGTGCCAATAATTGTGGCCAGCATGCATTGGAGAAAAACATTCCTTTTATCATGAGATTTTCTCCCCATTTTCAATTGTTTTACTTCAATGATAGGTTAGAATTTTGTGAATTTTTTGAATGAAAGATCAAAAGGATAAACAATGCAGATTTATTTTCAGAGCCACCTTTGCTCAGATTTACCAAGGGTGCCAATATTAGCGGAGGGCACTGTATATATATATACACACAGTATATATACACATGTACATATTCATTCATATATAAATTTTTTAATTTATGTTTTTGTGTGTTTGTGTGTTTATTTTTCTCACAATAGTGCATTGTACAATTTTAACACAACATGCCACATTACTATACTGAATGACTTAGTTTCAAGAAATTTGAAAATTTTTTAAAATGACATAAAATCCACACCTGATTAGCTCACGGCAATCCGTATTAGCTTCCCTCCATTCATACAAAACACAAAAGTCCCAGGGAAGAGAATTTAGGTGGAGGAACATTAGCTAAGCCTTCCTGCGCTCACTAATGCTCTCTGAAAGTCATGACCAGTCTGTTTCCTGCCACTGATTGCTGCGTGTGACTCATTCCTCTACAATCTGGATAAACTACAGAGCACATGAGAGGAATATAACACCATTCAGATGAAAAAGTTAGCTTAAACCACTTCAAATCATGGGATCTGACAGGGCCTCCAACAACGCTTGGTTATTTTTAATGCGTAATGAATGCATTTACAATATGTCGCAGCGGCTGACTGTCAAGTAAATTGCCTGCTTCGCAACACCTGGCACAGTGAGAAAAGTTCACCATACAGTTCAGAAAAACATGAGTTTACAGGGTGCATGAATTTTAAAGCTTACAGTATATGACCCCTGGCTATTTAATATAAATCACATTGTAAATAGGCCTACATTAACCACTTTTACATATGCAAAGACTGCGGCTCTCCGAACTCGATACGAATAGTGGATTGCTTCATGGTTTCCCATGGTAGTTTGGCTCTGGCATGCTCTTCTGATGTGCTGCACTAATTGGCTTGTGCTGTCAAAGGCCACAGAGCATAATATGAAAGAGGAAAGTGCCGGCATCAAAAGACATCAGCCGGAGCGCCTGTAGTGAGAAACCTACTCCATCTCTCCTCACTGTCACATTCATTCCATCATTCCTCACTGCTGCACACATTTAATTTCCTCTTAACTAGCCATTCTTAAAATAAAGCACGGTAGATACAATAAATAACAATTTGCACTATTTAAGGTTAAGGTTGAACAAAAGGAACAGAACTTTTTTTTTAAATGATTAAGATATATTTTGGATTCTGGACTATTCCTATGTAATTCTCCACTATTCCTGCACTGATAAAATAAGTAAATTAGTTACAATGATCATGCGACAATTTTTTATAGATGCTGAGATGTTCTTTCCTTCCACTGAAGCTTAAGATGCTCTTTGGGTCATCTCAAACCATGCTGGAGAACATAATAATCAAAAATAGCATAAACTTTTGGAGTTCATGGAGCTTGAGTGCTGTTGCCATAAAGGCAAATAAGGAACAAGCTAAATACTGACACATTATGAAATCCATGTATTTCCATTATGATATATAAATAACATTATTTTATATATAAAATAAAACAGAATAAAATGGAATTTAATTTTATAGTTTTTAATAAATTATTAATGTTATATCTTTTCACTGGTGAATGTATCCCACAATTACAGTCATAATCTCCTTCTAAAATTCCAGCTCAGAGAGCTTTCTATTTTTATCTCAACGCTCCCTTAAAAAGGTTTTATATTGCATCAAATATGCAAGCTGTGCCACACACACACATGGGGAAAATGCCATAGAGCACAACATTTATCTCAGGCCTGCTAATGATGTGTGCAAACAATTAAGAAAAAGACAAAAGCTTTTCAATTCTTTGTCTCGCAATCCAAACACAACACAATCTAATCTGCACAGCAGACAGAGAGAAGAAAGCTGCTGTCTGCATTAAAGTTCCTCTATGAATTAAAACAGTATTTCACATTCCAACACAAACCAAGAAGCTAAACCTCCAGCCACTTCTCAAAGCTCTTGGATCCGATCCAGAAACACTCTGGTCAAAACTTACTGCATGGAGGCAAGTCCGGTGAGTAAAAGCCCTCCCCATCCAGCCCAAACAGCAGGTAGTCGTCCTGCAGCATGACTATCAGCCCAAAAAGTGTAGGATGTGATGTGATGCTTCAGCCCACTGCTGTCCAAATACACATTTAATGCACCATCCCCCCATGTGTGTGTGCATACATATGTGACCACATGTAATAGGAGAAATGCTATACATAATGGTACACAGATACTTAGATCTGCACTGTACAACATTGCTATTGTGAATAGAAACATGCACCAGAGGGCAGAGAAGCACTTAGGTTAAACCCCTTCATTTTCTTTCTAGAGGGGGAGGAAAGGAATGAACAAAGTGATGCTAAATGCATCATATTATAAATGCTGTATTTGAATTTATATTTAAATCCAATAATTGTAAGAAAATCCGAATTTTAAGGACAGTACATGCAAAAAAAAAAAAAAAAACCCTTTGCATATCAACAAACCTGCAGTAAAATGGCAGTTTACGGCACATGTGTGCTAAAGGTTGATCCGTGCTTATAAATGACAGAATTAACCTCTATTCAACCCGAAAGACAATACTGAAAACACATCAACAAAAAACAGCAGGCAAAAGCCAGTCATCAGTCGCTCAGTAAACACAGCTCTTCAATCCTGCTCTTTTTATCTTTTTTCTCTCCTCTTCCGCTCTCTGCCAAATTACCTCCTTTCTGCTGCCTCCAATTAAAGTGATTATGAGACTGTGGTGTGGCGCATGTGTGTATGCAGAGAAAAGAGGAATAACATGCTGATTACAGCTAATAGAAAATGTGCATCTGGCTGCGGTCGAAATGATGTATCAAAATTTGTCCATTTATCATTTCTATGCATTTATGTACATGCATAAAATTACATGGCAACGTAATGACATTTGCAGCATGTCTGTAATGTGACATGAATTTGAAGGAAACTGAATTTTTATTGGAAAATAATGTTCACAAGGACTTCATTTCATCCACTGGGATTTGATTGGATCATGAAAACATTAGGCAACACATTAGGCTATGATATTATTAGTTAATATTTTTGCTCGCCATTTCAGAGGTACAGAAAGTTATTACATTTATAGTAAGTTATAAATTATACAAAAAAAAGTTCTACAGTAACATGCACTGATGAACACCCTAGACATGTATTATGAAAGTAAGTAGGATCAATTTTGATTTCATGCTTTCTTTCGAGGTGATTTGTGCAGTTTATTTTCAATACTTTAGGGATGTACTGACATTCCAATAATAAAAAGCCAATATTTTCATGGCATGGAATGCAATATTATTGTACAATTCAATGATATTATTGTACAATACGAAAAATTCAATCTCAAATTAATTTTGAGATTTGCTATACTAATTTTAACAGCGTTATTAAATTATTACTTTTTTAAGGTTAACTTTATGTGAGTGTTAGATGATAGCAAAAGTAATCTAAAGGTAAAAATTGTGTAAATGAGAATGTACAATTAAATATGTAAAAGTATCAATAATCTATAAAAAAACACTATAATATTAGATTTATTGATATGGCAAGGATATATTGTGCATCCCAAAAATACTTTCTTACATTCAAGCTAAAAATGCAGAGACAACTCACTATAAAGCACTGACAAGTCAAGAAAACATTGTCATTATTTTTGCTCATCCATTTGGTGGCACAAAAATTACACCTTTAAACACTCCAAGCAGCTTCACAGGTGTAAAACATGTAAACCAATGACAACTTCAGAAAACGTTCACATTCTATAAATGGCAGGCCTCATTCACTAGAGCACTGTGCATGCCAAAGTTCGAGTTGACGGAGCACAGCTCACAGTCATGTAGAGAACAGCAGGATCTGTGGCTCAGGGCTCCATGTTGAAGAGTGGGCAGACATTGGTTGTCAATAGCCTTTATGCACACTGAACAAAAGATGGAAGGAATAATCCAGAGGGAGAGAGGAAAGAGAGATAGCAATATCACAGCAAATCATGTGTCAAACAGAGAGAGGAGCAGGAAGGAAGGAGAAGAGGAGAGAAAGAAAGCTAAATCAATACTGCTTCATATGCAGTGCATGTAAAAGTTAGATCATGCAGGACAGGAGGGGTAGGATGAGTGGGGAGGAGAGGAAATTTCAGACACGAATAGGTACAGTGGTATTGGTGTGCTTGTTTGTTTCAAGGAATTAATTCTCATTCTCTCAGTTACACATACACACACTGGGCACTGTGAATACCACTGCCTCAATTAGATTTTACATTATTCACAGGGCACTAAACTCCAACAGCACAATGCAATTGTTTGGTATTACTACAGTGCTGTTTTCAAAATTAGATATGCAAGTGGCTACCAGTGATATTGAGCAAAGTTCTTTGACAGTGAAATGTGCTGAATGTTATTAAAAGGTTAGGTGTTTAAGTTTGAGCTTACTGCAGTCATGTTAGAATAGCGCTCATAGTGTTTAAGTGCAGCACAGTGACATTTAGGTTCAGTACAGTGGCGTTTAGGTTAATGTTCAAACAGTGTTTAAGTTAAGAGCAATGACATTTGTATTAGCATTCAGACTGTTTAGATTCAATGTAGTACTGTTTATGTTAACGTTCAGACAATGTTTAGGTTCAGTGCAGCAGCATTTACGTTAGCATTCAGACAACATTTTGGTTCAATGCAGTAACGTTTGCGTTAGTGTTTAGATGATGTTTAGGTTATTTAGGTTATGATAAAACATTTATGTTAGCCTTCAGAATATGTTTAGGTTCAGTGCAGCGACCTTTACGTTAGCATTTTGACAACATTTAGGTTGAGTGCAGCGACGTTTATGTTAGCATGCACACAATGTTTAGGTTCAGTGCAATAGCGTTTACATTAGCATTCAGAAGATGTTTTGGTTGACTGCAGTGACGTTTACATTAGCGTTCAGATGATGTTTAGGTTCAGTGCAGCAACGTTTGCATTAGTGTTTTGAATGTGTTTAGGTTCAGTGCAGTGACGCTTATATTAGCGTTCAGACAATGTTTAGGTTCAGTGCAGTGAGGCTTACATTAGCGTTCACACAACGTTTAGGTTCGGTGCAGCGACGTTTATATTAGCATTCAGATGATGTTCAGGGGCCCGTTTTCGTACGTCGCTAACTCAGTTAGCTGGATTTGTACGTCGCTATTTCAGTTAGCTCATCCTGGACTTGCTGTAATAGCAACAGGTCCGTAAGCTTGAACCTGCTCGGGAGCAGGCTTATTTCATGTAAACAGGATTAGATTGCATCTTTTTAAGCAGAATTGATACTTAAAATCTGCCCCAGCCACCGCTACTTTATTACAAGAGTACCCTACTGATCCAGGGACAATCATTTAAAATAATAATTTTAAAATTAATTTTAAAATAATATAATAATGTTGTGTAGTCTATAATACTATAGACACAGCCAGTTTTACTCATTGAAAGATTTATAAGTGATGAAATAATAACTTTATAATTGTATTGGAGTCTTAAACACATGCTATACAGTTAAATGAATATTATTAATATCAGTATACAATTAAATGAATTGCTAATTACATTGAAATAAAAATGTAAAGCCTGTACAAATACTAGAAATCGTGAATATAAATAATTGGGAATCGTGTAAAAAAAATTACAAATACATTAAAAACAGCGCACATTTCATTTATCTATTATAATATTTATGTAGTTTTGTTCGTTTGGCTGTTTCCTTATAAAAGTCCGGAATATTTTTCAAGTTTTTCATGTCTTTTTTAATTATATGATGTCATTACATTGCCGTCTTAACGCCAGCCAATCACTGCACTGCTGATCGTGGTTTCGAGTATCGATACATCTGCCCTTTTAAACCAACCCATGAACGCGCAGTCATCTCTTGTGATAACTCAATCCAGCCATACTAATCATCAACAACAGGTGCGTTCGAAGAACCGAATTAGCCAGATCCTGATTAGTGCGATGATATCATCTTGGATGTGTCAATTGATCTCGGATGTAATAAGCGACGTACGAAGAATGGGCCCTAGGTTCAGTGCAGTGACATTTACATTAGCGTTCAGACGATGTTTAGATTCAATGCAGCGACGTTTACATTAGCGTTCAGACGATGTTAAGGTTCAGTGCAGCGACGTTTACATTAACGTTTAGACGATGTTTAGATTCAATGCAGTGACGGTTACATTAGCGTTCAATACAGTGACATTTACATTAGCGTTCAGACGATGTCTAGGTTCAGCAAAGGACGCTGGCATAGCTGCTCAGACGATGCTTAGGTTCAGTGCTGCAAACATTTTCAGTAGCGTTCTGAATGTCTTTAGGTTCAATGCAGTGATGTTTACATTAGCGTTCAGACGATGTTTAGGTTCAATGCAGCAACGTTTACATTAGCGTTCAGACGATGTTTAGGTTCAGTGCAGCGACGTTTACATTAGCGTTCAGACGATGTCTAGGGGTCCGTTCTTCGTACGTCGCTTAATACATCTGAGATGATTTGAAAGATGCCAGATCTTCTAATCCTGATAACTGATCTCTGGCTAATTTGGTTCTTCAAACGTATTTGCATATTTGATTAAAATATCTGGATTAAGTTGTCTAGGATTACAGCGTGTTCTCGTGTTCCCTGAAAAGGGCAGATGTATGGATACTCAAAACCATGATCAGCAATGCAGCGATTGGCTGGCGGCAAGACAGCAATGTAATGACATCATATCATTTAAAAAGACACCTGTCGAAAAACTTGACAAATTTCTGGACCTTTATAAGAAACAGCCAAGCGAACAAAACAACAAATGTTATAATAGATAGATGAAATGTGCAGTTTTAAATTATTATTATTTTTATTTATTTATTTTTTTACATGATTCCCAATTATTTATTTTCATGATTTCTAGTATTTGTACAGGCTTTACATTTTTATTTCAATGTTGTAATTAGCAATTCATTTAATTTTATCTTTGAAGCATATTTCTTATGTGACAGCATTAATTAAAGTTTCTTAGAGATCAAGTTATCTGCATCTCCTGCGCTCCATCAAGCCACTCCAATAATATGTTACCACTCAAATTAATGCATTGCTCAAATGAACTGTATAGCATGTATGTAAGACTCCAATACAATTATAAAGTAATTATTTCATCACTAATAAATCTTTATAACAGTATAACTGGCTGTGTCTATAGTATTATAGACTACACAGCATTATTTTCAAATTAATTTTTAAATTATTATTATTTTAAATTATTGTCTCTGGACCAGTAGGGTACTCTTGTAATAAAGTAGCAGTGGCTGGGACAGATTTTAAGTATGAATTCTGCTTAAAAAGATGCAATCTAATCCTGTTTACATGAAATAAACCTGCTCCTGAGCAGGTTTAAGCTTATGGACCTGTTGCTATGACAGCAAGTCCGGGACGAGCTTCGAAGAACCTAATGATCCAAGATCAAGCAAAATCGGCAACAATCAAATCCAGCTAACTGAGTTAGCGACGTACGAAGAACGGACCCCAGGTTCACTGCAGCGACGTTTACATTAACGTTCAGACGATGTTTAGATTCAATGCAGCGACGTTTACATTAGCGTTCAAATCATGTTTAGGTTCAGTGCAGCGACGTTTACATTAGCGTTCAGACGATGTTTAGATTCAGTGCAGCAACGTTTACATTAGCGTTCAGATGATGTTAAGGTTCACTGCAGCGACATTTAAATTAGCGTTCTGAATATGTTTAGGTTCAATGCAGCAACGTTTCCATTAGCGTTCAGACGATGTTTAGGTTCAGTGCAGAGACATTTAAATTAGCGTTCTGAATATGTTTAGGTTCAATGCAGCAACGTTTACATTAGCGTTCAGACGATGTTTAGGTTCAGTGCAGCGACGTTTACATTAGCGTTCAGACGATGTTTAGGTTCAGTGCTGCAACATTTTCAGTAGCGTTCTGAATGTCTTTAGGTTCAGTGCAGTGATGTTTACATTAGCGTTCAGACGATGTTTAGGTTCAGTGCAGAGATGTTTACATTAGCGTTCAGACGATGTTTAGGTTCAGTGCAGAGATGTTTACATTAGCGTTCAGAAGATGTTTAGGTTCAGTGCAGCAACGTTTACATTAGCGTTCTGAATGTGTTTAGGTTCAATGCAGCGACGTTTACATTAGCGTTCAGAAGATGTTTAGGTTCACTGCAGCAACGTTTACATTAGCGTTCTGAATGTGTTTAGGTTCAGTGCAATGATGTTTATGTTAACAGACTTTGTTTAGGTTCAGTGCAGTTAGTCACTGTGGTCATGCATGAATTAATCAGGAGCTATTGTCATTACGGAGGGAACTTGAACATACGTTTAACGCCCAAGCAATGTTTAGGTTAAGCACAGTGACATTTAATTGAGTGTTTATGCAGTCTTTAGGTGACCTTTGAATTGTTGTTTTTCAGTGTTGGGTTGTGTAAAATGCATATGTTTATGTAAGTTGACTCCATTAAGTTAAAAGCTCTTAATCAGTTCCTGTATGCATGACCTTACATTCTATCTCTTCTACTCTTCACTCTCATTGGTTCAAAAACCCTGAGCAACAGTGGACATGGATTTTCCTTAGTTGCTTGCTCATGGTTGTTTAATTCCGCTGAAATGACTGCATATGGAATCTCATAAACTGTCTTGCAAGACCTTGTTTCTCAGTGGACAAACACACACATACTCAGTCTAATACACATACTTTCACACACTCTGGCATTTCATACCAACTGGAAAAACAGGCTGTTTAAATGAAACCCATAAAACACAGAAGCCCTCCCACGGGAAACATTCACGCTCTGCATCAATAATTCCAGAAGTTCATGAATATTTGAAGATTCCATACCTGAGATGTGACAGGAACAAAGAATGTTAGAGAGAAATGCAACTGAGTGCACAAGAGAGATTTAGAGCCTGAGATTTTGTGTGTGTGAGTGATAGAGAGACAGAGAGAGATAGAGAGAGTGAAGGAAATGCCACCGTTTTTGTCATCTAAGTGGATCTCTAAGTGACAAGCGTTGTGAACAGTCATTGATGGCATTCCAGGATGGCCAAAAAAAAAAAAAAAGAGGAAGGCAACTCTTTGCAAAGTTCCAGAAAGTTCACTGAAACACACCAAGAGCATCTTGCCCAGGCAGATGCCAGCCAGCAGAAAAGACACCACTTTGATACCTGTCCAACTGTGATGACATCACATCCAGTCCGCACAGCAGGGGGCAACAGATGGTTTGTGTCATCTGCTATCTGCCACGGGTGCTTTCTAAAACATCTTCCGCCTCGTAAAAGATGTTGTGATGGAAGATAAATAGATGAACACATGAGAGCGGGAATAAAAGTGAAGGAGGTTTCTTTCAAATGTCTCCATGACAACGGCATCTGCCTGGCCGAATGAGGCTATTTTATTTATTTTATTTATGGTTACACATCTGTGAGTGCACGAACAAGTGAGATTTGTTTTCTAAATGACATCTGAGAGTTACAATTATTAATATAGGCCGTCTGTGATTTTATGCAGCGTTTCAGACCAGATTGGGATCTCAGAAGTGTCTGTTGTCAGGATTCACGTCACACAAGGTCATGTGGTCAGTATGTGTGCACCACAAAACCCTCTGAAATAAGACTTGTGATGTGGTGTAGTTGAAGCAACATGCATAAATAAGGGAGGGAATTAGGGGTGGGCGATATGGAAAAAATATATTTTTTAGAAATATCACGATTCACGATGTTATCACGGTTCTTTGTCACGTTGGTTTTACTATTTTGCAAGTTGTCTGGGCATTACAGCCAAACTAATTTCCCTATTATAAAGACAAAGCCTTTCAAGGTAACAAAATTTAAAAAAAAGAATGGTATTCTTAGATATTTAGGCCAAATTGGGCGAAAATAAAAATCTTTGTCATTATTTTATCTTTGTTATTAAAAAATAAGAACAAAGATACACATTACAACTACACATAATATACAAATAAAACAAAATCAAGCATAGCGTTAGTTCTGGCAGGTCACATTAGTCAAGCTCGCATCAGCTGACACTCAGCTGATCCCCATCTACCTATAGGAATACGACACCTATCTAAGCAGCTATATATAAGTTCCTTCAGTAGTATCAGCAGTTTTTGCATTGCTCAGTAGCTAATTGCCCTCCTCCATCCCCAACTCCTCCTCTGTCAGTCAGGATCCAGCCTTCTGATTCTCTTTTGAATCAGACAAATTCAAAAATGTGTACACAAAATGACTGAACTTTAACAAATCTGCAATACTTTTGTTGGTTCTGTTCTGTTTACCCTGGGGGGTTATTGCTGCTCTCCCTGCTCTTATCCATGCTAGGCTGCATGGATGCGCCGGGAGGTCTTGGCCAGAACAGAACCATACCTCCAATCCAAACTATATGCTGATTGTCAATCATCTTTGACAATAATGGTCCTGACAGAACAAAAAAATTCTGTCAATTCTGTCATAGTGTTTTATTTTTATACCTTTATACATTTACTCTCAAAAGTTGTTTAATCCTGAATGAGTTTCTTCTTCTGCTGAACAGAAATGCTATTTTGAGGAACTTGGAAAACCAAACAGTTGCTGGTTCCCAGTGACTTCCATAGTATTTTTTTTCCTTCTATCAAACTAAATGTGGACCAGCAACTGTTTGGTTACCAACATTCTTCAAAATATCTTTTAGCACAAGAAAGAAATTAATACAGGTTTGGGACAACGTAACAGTGAGTAAATAATGACAGAAATTAAATTTTAGGGTGATCTATAGTTTACAGTCAGCTGTCCCTTTAATGCCCTAAACACACTGCACGATTTTCGGCTGTCCCAGACGAAAGATTGGCATCGTGAAACAATCGTGGCCAATCAGAAATCGCCGCGATTGCTTCACGATGCAGCCGAAAATCGTGCAGTGTGTTTCGGGCTTAAGACCTGCACGCATCTAATATACAGGCACGTATCCGTTTTTCTCTCAGCTGTTTACTTTCATTTTAGACATAACCGAGTCTATATATAAACCTTGTGTGTTTTGACAGTATTAGCGCAAAAGACAACTTAGTTCAGTAATCAGGCGCTGTTTGACAGGTTTTAGCGCGCGCGCTTCGGGTGTATCAGCGCTCAGAAAAAGCGAATGAAACATTTAAAAGCACATGCAAATGTACTTTTGTGCTTGTGAATAAGTGCAATGTCCTGCGAGAGTAACTCTACCGCTGAGTTAACACTGATGTGAATGCATGTGGCGTTGACGCAGGCGCCAGAACTGCAGCAGATAGAATATGTGCTGAAGCATGATACTACCATATTTCTTCAAAAGCAGATCATGGAGATATTTTTATCGTCCACGATCGCACAACCCTAGGGGGAATTAATCAGATCATATCTGATACTGCCACTAAAGTGGCCATTGAATAAAAAGCATTTATTCATAACATCCTGCAACATCATCAAACATAGATGACACTTGTTTCATGCATATTATAGGAGCTTAATGTATATACATACCATACATGTATATAATACATCCATGTGTATTTATATAAATATTACATTATCATTGATTGATTTATATATAAATTGTCATTTGAAAGCATTAAACTGAGTTAGAAATGCCTGTTGTTGATGTTTAATATGAAAATAAACATAATTTGGTTCTATCAGCTGTGTATTTTATCTTATTTAACCATAATCATGATAGCTGCATTGTAGCTGTCACATCTTGTGCACTTTATACTCGCAAAAAATCTGCATACAAACCACACCTGGGACTAATTAAACTAAAAAACGCTGAGGTCTAAACTCTTTTTCAGTGCATTTATTTTATTAAATCTTCTTTAGTACTGGAGTGATGAATAATGACTGGTGGTTAAATTCCCTCTTGACTTCATGTGAAGTGATGTATAGATGTTCCCTTATTCCCTATGTCAATAATGCCCTTTGAACTGAACATAATGTTTCCTTCAGAATGGAATCTCACATAATATGGCAGAATATCCTGTAGCGTATGGACGAATCAGACACACATTTAGTCATTATATTTAATGAATAATTCAGGAAACCCTCTCATTCCACAAACAAATTGTGAGGGTCGTTGGACCCTTCTCCTGGAAGAACACCCTAAAAGGCTCAGTTACCAGGGAAACCATCTGATAAGACTGTTTTATTGCTCAAAAGTATGTGAGATGCGAAGTGCAGGCTCTCCACTCCATGCCCATAAAAACAGAACTTTCCTCCCTTTGGTTTTCTATGAATTAATTCTTTGAATGAATACACATATCTTTAGATCATTGTGTATATTATTACTGTTCTTGTATATGTTCTTGTGTATTGTATCCTGTTCTATGCATGCTTACGATAGATCACTAGTTAAAATCACTTTAGTTGTATCATGTTTAGTCTCGATCAATTCGTCTTCGGACGATTTAATTGAGAGTGTATATTTTATGTTGATACCTATGCAACATATTAGTGTCCTAAGAATCTGAAGTAGTTTATGCATTAACCCAGGAGAATTACCATGCAGGGAAACAAAGAGTCATAAAAACTTTCCCTCCAAGAGTTTTAAGAATCCCATTGGCTCTTTGACATCCCAGAGGCGTGACCTCCAAAGCAGATAAAGCTCTCACGTAAGTGACGCCGCCCAGTCTGCGTTTCTGTGATGATTACTGAGAAGATGGGGATGTGAGCTAGGACTCTTCTGGACCTTTAAGTTTTGCGCCAGGCCTTTGCGGCCTTGACTTTCCATTCAACCAAGGATCCTCAGATCTCAGCAGATCTTTCTTAGCTCTTTTTCCCTTTCTACCTGGGAAGAAACTCCCAATTACCACCGAGCCAGAATAACATCTTTTGGAGTTCATCACCCTTCAAACCCGGAAGAACTTGAAGAACTCCAACACCGCCAAACTTTCAAACCATCAGAACTTTCATCCAAGACTGCATACGGACACACAAGGCAAAGCAAGTATTGTGCATTTAACGAAACGAAACAGAGGTTTAGTATAAGTTACAGACCCGTTATAAATGGCACTGATGGTTTTAAACAGGTGGTTAACTGACTCTTTCCATAACTGCATTCTCTGGCTTTCCTGATGGTTTCATCCATCAACTCTCATTAGCCCTTTCCCCTTGTATGAGTGATTGTATGTTTGTTCGTTAGTTTGTTAGTTTGTTTGTTAGACTAGTCTGTATTAGTGTTTAGTTAATAAAAGTTGTGTGCACAAATTACATGAGTTTCTGATTCTGCTTTGCATATTTAATGTCCCTTTACGATTTTGATCCTTGCTACATGCTCTAATGCATTAATACTTAGAAAAGTATTTTCTGTGGCCAAGAAAATATCCTTTCTTAGAGTTGATATGAACTTAAACTGAATGTTCGCTGGACGAACAGATTAGTTGATGGCAATTTAATTCTGCGACGGTTATTACTGTCAGCCGATATAAATAATTGTAATTAATCATAATTAATTGTAATTATTTATATACAATTCCCTTTTAAGCACAAATTTGCTACAATCCTTTGAAGTCCACTTAACAACACACTTATGGACAACTGGATGCACCTTCAGACTCAACCTACCCTGTTCTCAGGTTTGACTCTGACTTAAAAAAATAAGCTGGTCTTGATTACAACACTGCTTATTCCCTTTACATCAAATGGGATACTATTATTCCACAGTCCACTAAATCCATAATGGAGCTGCACCAGGCTATAAAACATGCTTTATATAACTACATTATTAGCTACAGCATTAAAAAAAAGTCAAAACAAACGAGAAGAGTGAAAAAAAATAATATACTGCAATCACAGACAACCCTATCCGAACAGAATTAAAATTCTCAGAGAATACTTGAGTCACCCAGAAAACGGCAGGTAATTTGCTCTGTAATTTTTTTTCCAAGGTTGTGCAAGAAAAACACAGAAGTGTTTGATCCGAACGGGACTAAAATATACACAAAGTACATTCCTGAAACATGAATTTACCTGACTTCCACTGGGAAAACTAGTCCTAATTGGGCCTTACTCCTGCATATACACAAATACACACCACAGAGAAGGAAATATGATGAAATCGGAGAAGAAAATGGATGGACAATGCAATAACCACATTCAGAAGCCATCTGATGTAGCTTAATGTAATTGATTTCTGTGTGTGCGTGTGTTCTGGCATCAGTCCGTGTTGTGATTTTGATCTTGACGAAGGTCAAACAACAGGCAGTTTAACTCACTCACGGGCATGAAAGCAACTCTCTCTCTCATTCCCTTTCCATTATTTCACTCCTCATCAGAGTTCCAGGCTGCAAGCTTTTCCTTTTCTGTTTCCACCTTTCTCTATCCTCACTTCACAAATCCATAGAGAGCATAAGCAATTTAACAGCACATTACCATAATGCATTGAACATTAAAGCCAAACATCAGCTCACTACCACTTGCTCCAAATTTACATGTAACATTAAGCCACTACAAATGTGCATTCACTGCACTGCACCCCTATAGCTTTGCTTGTAAACAAATCCCTGGTGTTCTTATTACTGAGCTAAAAGACTTGGTAATTACAGACAACAAAATGACCTCACTAACAAACAGTGTCTCAGACACTGAGCATGACTGAGCATGCAACGATGACATATGACCAGTGTTGGGAAGGTTACTTTGGAAATGTAATAGGTTACAGATTACAAGTTATCCTGTTTAAATTGTAATAAGTAGTGTAACTGTTTCAATTACTTTATTAAAGTAATGTAACTGATTACATTTGATTACTTTTTGATTACGTTTCTAAATTTCTAGCAGATGTTTTCAAATCATTTTCAAACATTTAAAGCAGGCAGGGTTAACCTTACAGTTGTACTCAACACTGATTACTGTCAGACTTTCAAAATCCTTCATCACTTGAATAAAGTTTATGATCATTTAATTTTAAAGCACAGCCACCACAAAATCAGAATTTAGCACCTCTTTTTACTTTGAGATCAATATTAAATACAGATTTAAATTCATAACAAGAAATAGTAAATATTAATACTTATTCAGATGTAACCCCTTTTGTAGTCATTGACATTTTCATAAGTAACTGTAATTTAATTACAGATTACATTTACATTTATTTTGTAATTAAATTATGTAACACTGTTACATGTAACCAGTTACTTCCCAACACTTCATAATATGACCATGAGCAGACAGTGTGGAAGCTGAAACAATCATGCAGAATGGTAGTAAAGTATATACACAAGAATATATTAAGGATTTCAACAAGCTTTTTTTGGAAAAATATAGTTAACACTTTATTTCGATAGTCCATTTTAGACATTATATAAGCTATAACTATAAGCTCATTCCATGTTAAATCAAACAAATTTCAGAAACTTCTCTGGCTCTAATTTTTTAATTTAATTAATATATTTCTCAGGAAGGACTAACATAAATAGTGAAGAAAGCCAAAACATTAAGGCCTGGTTTCACAGACAGGGTTTAGATTAAACCAGGATTAGGCCATAGTTCAGTTAGGACATTTGTGACCCTGGACCACAAAACCAGTCTTAAGTCGCTGGGAAATATTTGTAGCAATAGCCAAAAATACATTGTATGGGTCAAAATTATCCATTTTTCTTTTATGCCAAAAATCATTAGGATATTAAGTAAAGATCATGTTCCATGAAGATATTTTGTAAATTTCCTACCATAAATATATTAAAACTTAATTTTTGACTAGTAATATGCATTGCTAAGAACTTCATTTGGACAACTTTAAAGGCGATTTTCTCAGTATTTAGATTTTTTTGCACCCTCAGATTCCAAATTTTCAAATAGTAGTATCTCGGCCAAATATTGTCCTATCCTAACAAACCATACATCAATGGAAAGCTTATTTATGCAGCTTTCAGATGATGTATAAATCTCAATTTTGAAAAATTGACACTTATGACTGGTTTTGTGGTCCAGGGTCACATTTAAGTAATTTTTATTAATGTACTTAGAAAAAACATCACTGCTGTCCATCTTGAGACAAAACAAAGGCACTGATATATTTTAAGATCAGTCAGTGCTAGTTTCTTTCAGTTGAAACAGCTCAGATTTACATTTTAGTCTAGGATTAGGCTTAAGCCTTGTCTGTGAAACCGGGGGTAAATGTTATGGACGTATATTTACTATAAGTTATCCACTATTTTATAGATGGGGGGGTCAAAACACAATTTTCAAAAATAAAATTTTTGGAGCCAAATTACAAGGGGGAAAAATGACTTCAGAATGATGGCAGCATCATTATGATATTTTTATACAATAAGTAAGCAAGATCTGTTTATTTTAGCAATCTGTTGCATTATATGCCAATGGTGACATTTCAAAAATGGAGAAAAAGCTATTTGTTTCTTGAAACGTGCAAGCCTTTACCTCAAGAAGTTAAAAATCTAACTTTTTAGCCAGGAATCTTTGTTTGAGTTGATGTGGAATGACCCTATATCTTACATTTACATTTATTCATTTAGCTGACGCTTTTATCCAAAGCGACTTACAATTGCTATATATGTCAGAGGTCGCACGCCTCTGGAGCAACTAGGGGTTAAGTGTCTTGCTCAGGGACACATTGGTGTCACACAGTGGATTCGAACCCGGGTCTCTCACACCAAAGGCATGTGTCTTATCCACTGCGCCATCACCACCCCTATATCTAAATTTACAACTCCAACTAGCAGTCATTAGAGTATTAAAGTAGACATTCTACTGGCTATAACTAACTTTGCAAGTATGTCAACTTATTCTACTAACTCTAACCTAGCTGTCTACTACTCTAGTCTAATGAGAGTTAGTTGATATGTAGTTGCAAATTAATGAACATAAGTTGTTATGTGGTTTTTTTATAGTTAGTAGAATGTCAAAAGTAGACTATCGAAATCAAGTGTAACCAAAATATAACATCTGAAAGTACAATTCAGTACCTATGTTGCATATTGTTGGGATAGAAAAGAAAAACACAGTGATTTTCTCATGAAAGAATGCTGGAGGATTGTAAGCAAGGTGTCATGAGTGCATCACCTCAGCCCTACCCATAACCCCCTCTGCCCCCACACACCTTCCACATCATCTCGGCCTGCTTTGTATGCTGGTCGCGCTGCCGTGTGCTCTCTCTCTCTATTTCTCTTTCCAGCAGTGATGGCTGAAGAACAGAGGGAGGGAGACGAGTGTCAGAGGGAGATCAGCCGATTACCATTTCAGTGCAAACACACACTTTCACGGTTTCAGAGTGACACAACAGACTCGTGCACACATACATATATATAACATATTTGTGCCAGGAATACCAGTGAATCCCTCACCTTGTGCTGAAGGCCACTATTTAAACATTTACAGATTAGATGCAGCTGTGTGAGTGTGTGTGTGTGTGTGTGTGTGTGTGTGTGCGTGAGAGAGAGAGCGAGAGCCTCAAGCAAATCCATGAGTGTTTAAATATGCAGCTGGTACCGGATGTTTCCCTCCCTCTGTCACTCAATATTAAACATCATCCTGCAAACACACAGACTACATGAGTAACTTTGCTCTCATACTCATCTCCATACATATGGAGTCATGCATAAAGTGCAATTTAGGTTACATATTATTGGGACAAGAGAAACACTGTGATCTTCTCGTCAATAATCATGATCTTCTCATGATAACCAATCATGATAATCACAAAGTGAAATAAATCATTTCAGAAGCTTTGTGTGATAGTGTGAAAAAGATTTATATAAACATTTACAAAAATTATCGCAGTCCCACAATCACAGTCAAGCTGTAATTTTGCCAAAATATATTAGATTTTTTTCTTTTTTGTGAGTATTTAAGTGAAAGTCGTGACGTATTGTCAAGTATGGTGACCCATACTCGAAATTGGTGCTCTGTGTTTAACCCATCCAAGTGCACACACACAACAGTGAGTAGTGAACAAATGCATGCGCGCACACACACACACACACACACACACACACACACACACTTACTTAGCTATCCAAATGGGGACATTCCATAGGCGTAATGGTTTTTATACTGTACAAACCGTATTTTCTATTGCCCTACACCTAACCCTACCCCTTACAGGAAACTTTCTGCATTTTTACAATTTCAAAAAAACTTTGTTTAGTTTATTTTTAAACCCGTTTTACAAATGAGGACGTCCCCAAAGGGAGGTTTTTGGAGATTTTGTCACGTTTACCTCACTTTTGGGTACAAATTTGTCCCCAAAATATGGTTAAGTAGGTACACACACACACACGCGGAGCAGTGGGCAGCCATTGCTCCAGCGCCCGGGAGCAATTAGGGGTTTGGTGCCTTGCTCAAGGGCACCTCAGTCGTGGTATTGAGGGTGGAGAGAGCGCTGTACATTCACTCCCCCCACCTACAATTCCTGCCATCCGAGACTCAAACTCGCAACCTTTCGATTACGAGTCCGACTCTCTAACCATTAGGCCACGACTTCCCCCGGCCATTTAGGTATTATTATAAAATTAGCGTTCATCATTTTATTCAATTAAATATTTAAAATGTAATTTCTATTATAATCATTCTCACCACAGTATGCTGTTAAACTCAACACATATGACCATTCAAAAGCTTGGGGTAAATTTTGGGGTTTTATTCTCACCAAGGCTCTATTTATTTAATCATAAATACAGTAAGCACAAGTATTGTGAAATATTATTACAATATTATTAAACATTGAAAATATATATATATATAACCTATACTATATTTTAAAATGCGATTTATTCCTGTGATGGCAAATCCGAATTTTCAGCATCATTACTCCAGTCTTCAACGTCACATGATCCTTCAGAAATCACTATAATATGCTGATCTGCTGCTCAAGAAGCATTTCTTATTATTATCAATGTTGAAAATAGTTGTGCTTCTTAATATTTTTACTGAAACCATGATACATTTTTTCAGGAGTATAAAAAGTTAAAAATACAGCATTTATTGGAAATAGAAATCTTCTGTAACATGCTGTTACAGTCACTTTTGATCAATTGAATGCATCCTTCCTGAAGAAAAGTATTCATTTATTTAAAAAAACAACACTGGACAATGGACAATGTTGGAATTGTTAGTGGACAATTTAAATAAACTAGTGAGTGTTAAAAGAGTGAGAGCTGCAAATAGAGAGACATCTCACAGGCTGCTTTTAAAAGCCGATATTTGTCTGCTGGGACGCTCTGCTGAATGTGTTCATTGAATTGAGTGATGGAGCGCGGTGCCGATGGAGCCTCATTGTCTGGTACTAATGGCTAACAGCAAACAACTGTGGGCTCCTCAGACCAGACAAAGTGGTGATTGCTTGTTTCTGTCTGCAGGCACAGACACAGGCTCCAGTCTGACCTAGTTCTGCTGCCGATAAAAAGAGAATTAAGACCAGTCCAGCCACAAATCGCAGCACTACTTCCAGTCCTGACAGGTGAACAGTCATTGACAGATGAATGACATGGAGAGGGAGATCAGGGGAATGCTTAAATACATGCAAAGAATAGAATAGAATAGAATAGAATAGAATAGAAGTCAAGTATCAAATATTTCAAGCAGTGAGCAATTTGTGTGAGATCAAGGTGAACCTACAGTCAAAGCTCAAGTGAACATGTTTAAGATAAATACATGACAGTGACTTATGGGTAGATGTTTTTTTTGGGTTTTTTTTTAGTGATATCAACAGACAAAAAAAGGCAAAAACAAAAAAGAGAGACAGTGGATATGCAGGTAACTGCCGAAGTGTCCAGTGAGTCTGACAAAGCCAGTGAGCGCAGAGACTGCAGGAAAGGAAGAACAGGCTTGGGCCCCTGCGTGGTGTCTGTGGTGCTGTGTGATTGCCTCACTGTTTGAATTATATCAGCTAATGATAAGAATCACTGAAGAATGACATGAAGCGAATATTATCAAGAAGTTAGAACTTCTGAAAGCCTCCTTTCATGTTCAGCTGAATATCAGAGACTATTTTGAATCAGAGCAATAAAGGTGTGCACATAATTTAATTTCATATATGGGTGAATCTTCAATTAGGGGAGCTTTTCTGTCCCCTAAAATGATTTTAAAGCAAAAAAAAAACTATCATTCTAGGTTTAAAGAAGAGATCACGTTAGCTTTTTATTGCTTTTTATTACCTACTATTTGAGTGGCGAAAGGTTAAATTACCCAAACTTCTTAACTTCCCTTTATATACACAAACACTGCTTACCATATCTGCCTTTTTTTAATCAAAATACAGTAAAAACAATAATATTGTGAAATATTATCATTTGAAATGTTTTCTATTTTAATATATTGTAAAATGTAATTTATCATTGTGATCCAAAGCTGAATTTTCAACACCATTACTCCAGTCTTCAGTGTCACATGATCCTTCTGGAAACATTATAACATGCTGGTCTTCTGCTCAAGAATCATTTCTTATTATTATCAATGTTGAAAACAGTTGTGCTGCTGCTGTTTAACATTTTGTGGAAACTGTGATACATTTTTTTCAGGATTCTTTGATGAATAAAATGTTCAGAAGAGCAGTGTTTATTTGAAATACAAATCTTTTACGACATTATAAATGTCTTTACTCTGACGCAACTCAAACTTCTGAGGAGTAGCGTAATACGCTGTATTTATACATATATATTAATTTGGTATTTATACACTGTAAAATGTGGTAATAAGTCATTTTTATCTTTTTAACTAATATTTGAAAATGGTTTTCATATTAGTACCAATATGGAACTTTTGAGCAGTGCCGGCTTCTGTACCCTTTTTTTCTGAGAGTGTAGTGTAGTCAGGTTAATTCAATCAAGTTAAGTAATATTTTTGACTTAAATAAACAACAGTTATACAGATAAATTGAATAATCACATATCTGAACACAGGTCTTGTGTAAGCCTGTATTAACCTCTGTCTTGAGTAATCCGTTCACAAGTAATCTGGTGAGACAGATCATCGTTTACACCTAGTATTAACATGCTTCTCCTGTCACCACTCACTAACTGAATTTCTTAAATTCGAAAACGAGACCTCAAGCACAAACGAGACATTAACCCGAGTCCTTGCTGTTATTATAGCTGAGTAAATTAATGGTTTGAGTGATTGGATCAAAAACCATATTGGAGCCATTTGGACTTTAGCGCTGTGTACTTATGTTCGGATCACCCGAGACGACTAGGACAAAATAGGGCCGTGATTTAATCCAGACCATCTAAACAAAACAGTCAGTCAGTACAGGAATGCTCTGTTCTGACAAAAGCAGAATGACTGAATTATCATTAGCAGGTTCATGTCTACATGTACAAAGATGGACAGATGAAGAGAGAACACAGAGAGAAAGATGAGAAGAACGGCATGAGCACGACATTGAGGACAGGAAGGATGTCAAAGGGGATCTGGGTGTTCATGCATAAAGACTAATCGATTCACAGGAGGAAAGTGCTAAGAAAGCATTTGTGGGCTTTCTGTGCTCCCAGCAATTTACACACTGATTGATATGGATCCTATAGCCGCCAAGCGTCGGATTTATGAACTAAATCTGTAGATATGGACACACACATTGGAAAGCAATGCACACACACAGCTGTATTCAGGGATGTAATTTTCTGATTTATTTTAGGGTTTATCTTGTGAGCCAAGACCTAAAACCTCCAAGTAAATCCTCTTTTATACACAAAAACAAACACATATATTCAAATAGACTGACTCTGACAACTTAGTAAAGGATTTTTGGGCCTAAATTAGCCATTACTGTGGTCCCACTGAAAAAACGAAGAGAAAAATCTACCCTTTGCAGAAACAGGCAGTGCTCCAATTAATTCAGATTGAGTCTGGAAAGAAATAACTGTCATTAAAGCACCCCTGCTGTTATAAAGCCCCGGTGAATATACCAGCATGCACCTGTTTGTGTGTGTGGGACTGAAACAAGAAGAGAAAAAGTGAAAGGATAGATGGACGCCCCTCAAGGTTATCTGTCACAGCAATGTCATTGCTGGAGGCTGGTGTATCCCATGTTGCCATATACTGTGGAATAGATCTCTGGCTGATGTTTAGTGCAGCAGCAGTGACACTCTACGGTTTCCTCTTAAAAAAACACTGCATCCAATCATCAACACACTGTCATAAAACCATTATGTCATCGTTAGCCAATCACAGGAGAGTTCACATTAAAACATGGAAATGATGGCAGAGCCCTCCTGAGGTTAAATGCACTCAGATTAACATGCAAAAAATGTAATTAAGATAGGAATATTGAGGTAGTATCACACAGCTATCAAAAATTCATAATCTGTAGTTATAATGGATATTTGTCCCTGATGCAGCTATAATTTTTACAATGCAATAAGCCTAGTGTTTTTTTAATATAGCCAAAGTATTTTTTATTTACACTACTGTGTAAATGACAATTGCACATTACCACATTTTACGCTGCATAAATACCAAAATAATACACACTTATATCAATACAGGATATACTGTTCAAACCTTTGGGATCAACAAGACACATTTATGATGTTATAAAAGATTTCTATTTCAAATAAATGATATTCTTTTGAACTTTATTAAAAAAGTTCAAAATGACACTGAAAAATGTATATTGGTTTCCACCAAATTATTAAGCAGTACAACAGATTTCAACATTGATAATGATCAGAAATGTTTCTTGAGCAGCAAATCAGCATATCAGAATGATTTCTGAAGGATCATGTGACTCTGAAGACTGGAGTATTGATGCTGAAAAATCAGCTTTAAAATCACAGG
Organism: Tor tambroides; assembly: GCA_021397915.2. Classification (NCBI taxonomy): domain Eukaryota; kingdom Metazoa; phylum Chordata; class Actinopteri; order Cypriniformes; family Cyprinidae; genus Tor; species Tor tambroides. Next base: position 3,841 of record JAFVLL020026005.1, on the reverse strand, counting down.
AATAAATTACATTTTAAAATGTATTAAAATAGAAAACAATTATTTTAAACTGTAATAATATTTCACAATATTACTGTTTATCAAAGAAATGCTGGCTTGATAAGCATAAGACACTTCTTTCAAAAACATTTTGAAATGAATAACACAAGTTGGGTTTTGCACAGCTATCCTTTTCCTTATCCCTTTCCCCGTTATCGTTCTGTCATCTGCAAAATGACCACTTCTCTTCTCTCATATGAGGCTGTAAGTGTGCTGCTATATGATACAATCTCTTTGTTATATTGAGCCTCCCTCTCAAACCCTGTTACACTAATTCAAAATCCATACAACTGAAGAACTGGCATAATGTAAATCCTCTCTCAATCCATGGCTTTATATTCAGACAGTAATATTAATGCAAGGCTTGTTCTATACAAATACACACGAATGAAAAAAACACACAAAGCATCTCTAGCGCACTATTACAGCACCTCGGGTTATAGTCACGCAGCAGCCGAATACAGCTGTCAGTCCTGTTTGAAGTGCTAATACTGTTCTTCTCATTGACATTTCAGTGTACAGCCACAGATACAACCTACATTTTCAGCAGTCACAACCAAGTTTTGAGAAAGGTTTGTGGGTTGTATTTTTACCGGAAAGCAATAATATTTGGGATGTAATTGTGTGGTTGCAGAAAGAGATAAAACTCTCATTAAGTTTTAAAATGTTCTCTGCAAAATTGCACTCTTGTCAAGGAAATATTAGATCATTGCACTTTTCCTCATTCTGGCCTTTAATGAACAAAATTTTGGACTTCAACCAACTGGTTGAGAAGTGTTGAGTAATGCTGTATGCATCTTTTGAGCTTCTGCTCCTCCTGCTATGTGATGAAGTTTACAAATAACAAGATTCAAGAAGATAGCAAGATGGCGTCCTGCCTAATGATATAGGAATGGGTGGGGATTTGATTATCATGCATCAGTAAAGGAGCAAATCCAAGCTGATCTGAATAACAGTGTTTTTACACTTTTACTCTGCTGCCAAACTGTGTTCTACCAATCAGCTGAGAAAACAGACAGGGAGATTCTGACCTTGTATCTGTGAGGACAATTTTAAAAATTAAACTGTTAGTATTTAACAGTGGTTAAATAGGAGTTAGAAAAATGGATTGACTCCTGTTGTATTTTCAGGACAGTTTGAGACTAAACAGTTGAATATAGAGGCAAACAAAGATAACACATTTTACAATGCCGCATCCAAACAGTTTTAAAGGGGTAATCCTCTGTGAAGTAAATCACTATATTTTGAATAATCGTCTAACCTCTTGAGCATAACAATACGTCCCTCTTACGTCCCATCTGTTTGTCAGAACTGTTAAATGTCATTTATAACCACTCCTCTACCTGCCATTCACCCCAGCAGACATATTCTATGCAGAAACTCAAATCAGGTGAAAATCACCTCAACAGCACTCAAACAATCAGAACAGAGGTAAAATTGGTGTGGTGTCAGGATAGCTATTTTTTTTACCTAGATCACAGGTATAAATGCTGCTTTGAACATGACTAACCTGATACAATGTAATACACAATATAAAGGGAGGTTAATGGGAGTGTTTACAATTACAAGTAGTGTGGAGGATAAGAGAAGACACTTGTGACAGTGCATTCAGTGAGATTATATATACTTCAGGTACATGTTTCAAATGTATTCATGTTTTAAAAGTACCATTTTTGTTTTTGCTTTTTTTAAATCACAGTTACTGTTTACTACTGGTACTGCAGGTGGTCTGCTAATTATGATTTGTTCTCAAACCAAATTTTGATCAAAAAATTAACAAGTTAACTTCAAAGCTCTAACTGAAGAGATAGTTCACCCAAAAATGAAAATCTGCTGTTAATTTACTCAGCCTCAGGTCATGGTGATGTAGGCGACTTTTTTCTCCAGTAGAACAATAAAGAAGATTTTTAGCTGAAACTGTGGTCTTTGGTGATTCATAAAATGCAAGTCAATGGCTACCCATTTTTGAGGGTGAATAAATTAACAGCACATTTTAATTTTTGGGTGAACTATGCCTTTAAGAATTTCCTTCATCAGTGAGCCTCCTCTATTAAATGTATTTAAATTGAATGTAAATTGCATTAAAATGTAATGATCAAGGACATTACTCTGTACATCAACTATGATTATTTTAATAGCTTTGCTATGTAAGCAAAGTACATAAATAAATTACAACACTCACAGTATGTATGTACACTACCATTCAAACATTTACAAATGTTCAAACATCTATATGATTTTTTTTTATATGAAACTAATACTTTTATTCAAAAAGGATGCATTAAACTGATCATGACCTTGGAAAGAGTTTCTGTATTATATATACAGCATTTGCATTGGGATACATTGAAAAGGACATCACACAACCATGAGAATGAACCTAGATCAAACCAGAAATCTCAATGTCTCCAAGATTCATCCAGGAACTCTTTCTCCTTCCCATCTCTCTATCCCTTTCTTTCATCCCAGTAGTGCTTTCATCCCCCTGTTTTCTTTCATCTCCACTTTATGCTTTCATTACACTCACCTGTCTTTCTTGACACCTATTTCTCCTTTTCATTCCTCAGAGCAATGCTCTTACACTCTTTGTCCTCCACACCTTCGACACCTCCACTTTCTGCATTCTTCGCTCTCTATAGAGTGCAACAGTCAGGCTCCGGAAGTAAAAACTACATTCATTTTTCTCCATAGGGAAATTGAATTTTAACAATAACTGATAACAATAATAACAATAATTTTAAAGAACTGTTGTGAGCTCTGAGGTTGTTAATCGATTGTGTATGTACTTTTTTCAAACCCATCTGATCACATTAATTCAACTTATCTTTAACAGCAGAATTTGTGGTGAAAAACTACATTACTCATGATGCTGTACAGCAGTGATACTCAAATCTGGCTCGCAAGATCCATTTTCCTGCAGAGTTTAGCTCCAACCCTGATCAAACTCACCTACCTGTGATTTTCTAATGATCCTGAAGACACTGATTAGCATGCTCAGGTGTGTTTGATTAGGGTTAGAGCTAAACTCTGCAGGAAAGTGGATCTCACGAGCCAGATTTGAGTATCCCTGCTGTACAGAAAATTTCACCAATCAGAGAGTTGCAGTGAGCAAAGCATGCCAAAAGATCTTAGGTCCACCCACTCCCAAGAAGCACCGCAAATAATGTAATCGAGCAAGTCATATTTAAATATTTGTGTGTGTGTGTGTGTGTGTGTGTATCTATATATACACAACCCGACTTCTGGAAATGTTGGGACGTTTTTTAAATTTGAATAAAATGAAAACTAAAAGACTTTCAAATCACATGAGCTAATATTTTATTGGCTCATGTGATTTACTCATTTCAAATTTGATGCCTGCAACAGGTCTCCAAAAAATTGGCACGGGGGCAACAAAGGGCTGAAAAAGCAAGAAATTTTGAAATGATTCAGCTGGGACAACAGCTGAAGCCTAGCAACAAATTAAGTTAACTGACATCAAGTCTGTAACATGATTAGCTATAAAAGGGATGTCTTAAGCCCTATTCGCACAGGATTAGTATTACCTGGTGACCTCCAGTCATTTGTAATAATTGTGGAGGTTGTCTGTGATCTTAATCCCGTGCGAATCGGCCATATCTGTAATTTGTAAAGTAAAAATTCCCCCGCAAATGACCTACCATATTTCGCCGAACACCGAGGTCCTGTGATAAAAATTAGTCCCGTGAGAATCGGCATCTCTGTGATTTGGCCAGCATTTGGCGGGTCGTATATCATTTTTCAAGGTTTTTGTTTCCTGTGCGCCTTTTTATCCATCTTTCGT
>JAFVLL020026004.1:0-17477 GCA_021397915.2 Tor tambroides | reverse complement strand
TTTGACAGTTGTCCAATTTTTCAACACTTGGTTGCTTAATAAAGTCGTTCAAATCAAACGCTGCCATTACTTACCACTGCGTTCACATAAGAGTAAAGCAAGCACACCCCGGAACTAACTTCCTACCCACAACACTAACTACAACCTTCCTAGTCTTCAGAGGGTTACCAGTTAAGAGATATAGGTCTCTTCCCCGGAATACCTCCAAAAATAACAAACTTAAACAAAAACTCAAAACAACAAACAGTAATCCGATGGAAAGTCCGGCGCTAAGCACGGCCAGCTGGATTACTCTAACTAACCGGAGCGTTAATTTACTTCATCCCTACAACGCAGTCTAATATATCGGGACGAGCCCCCACTTTATGTTACAACCTCTCATTAAAAGGCTCGGAGAAAAAAAGAGAGATTATGTAACATAAACAAGAATGAGCATGATGTAACTGTTTAAGCCTATTTATTCACTCACTCAGCGTATAACAATTGCGACAAACTTATCAACCCAGTAACAATTTGACATAACGGACAACAACTAACAAGAAAGGGAAAAAAACAAACAAACACACAGAATAAGACTCAAAGACTCTGTTTGCTGGCTGGCCCACAGGAAGCTGTCGTCTCTCCTTTTCTCCTCCTCATTGGCGTCTTTTAACTCCTCTCAGTCAATCATTCTCAACAGCGAACAGGTGCGTCCACCTAAGAGAAAGAGAGAGCGCGCGCGTACACGCTCGCAGAGTAAACGCGAAGCCAAGAAAAAACAAGGGAGGGGCAACAAAAAAGGTAAACAAGACACTGTTCGAGTCACCGACCGTAACACAGAAGCTTTAAAACGTTTAGTGATCGCTGGAACTGCACTGAAGCTCTGCCTCTGGATGTGTTGTGAGAAAGCACACCAAAACTAGCCTTTTCATTTGCTTCCTTTCCAGCTCATTCATGTTACTGAAAACACAGCTTAATGCCAAGTGGAGACTGGGCCTGATTCCCTCAAACAAAAGAACCCTGACTGCAGGACTAAAGAGTAAAGTTGTGGGCAGTCGTGGACTAATGGTTAGAGAGTCGGACTTGTAACTTGAAGGTAGCAGGTTTGAGTCTCAGGTCTGGCAGGAATTGTAGGTGGGGGGAGTGAATAACCAGCGCTCTCTTCCACCTTTATTTCCACGATTGAGGTGCCCTTGAGCAAGGCACCGAACCCCCAGCTGCTCCCCGGGCGCCGCAGCATAAATGGCTGCCCACTGCTCTGGGTGTGTGTTCACGGTGTGTGTATTCTGAGTAGATGGGTATGGGCAGCCATACTTACATACCAAATTCTGAGTATGGGTAACCATACTTGGCAACATTTCACACCACTTTCACTTTTTTTCACTTAAAGCACTGATAAACATCTGTGGTCACACATTCTGTGTCGATGCCTTTCACCGTTTTCCACTGTAAGGTCATTCCTCATCCTCTCAAATGACAGGTTTTTAAAAGCAGGACCATGTTTTACACTGTGAAAGCATCAAATATTTAAATAGCTGGTCATCTCTGCTTCTTTCAAACATTTTTAAGTTGTGTCTTTCTCCAGAGTTTGTCTTCAGCTTGTTCACTGGTGGTTTGAAGCCTATTATTCTCTGTAGAACAGTATTTATTGTGAAAAATGCTATACGCTGGAATAAACTGAAAGAGTTTCTCTTAGAGACTGCACATCTTCAGTAGTGAGGAGAAAAGAAGATACACCTCATCTGATGGCCTTCGATAGAAAAGCATTTTCTGTAATGATCAGTGTCTTGGTTAAGTACAGTATGTAGTCTTGGTTCCTGGAGTAGGAATGAGACGCTGCATCAGTGGCTGATGACATGGGACACATCCTTTATGTCTCTCTATCTCTCTTTTGGCCTCAACTCAACACATTCATGAGTTATAAATAAATAACATTATGAATCTTGGTAAATAGCATATTTTCAAAAGATGAGCACTTGGTTTCCTGGATACTGGTCAGTATAACATTTGTTTGGTAAGAGAAATATTGTGTGGTTAACTGGCACATTTAACCTCAGATCTTGCTGCTGTCCTGCTGGAATAATCCACTAGATTCACACTTTATCAAAAGTCAACCCACGTTCTTTGATTTCATTTGCTAACTCAACTATTTGGATATTGGCAAGCGGCATTCGATCTCTGAGCAGCTACAAATCAAGCCTTTAATATCTGCTCAGTGGTTACGGCCCTTGACCACTCAGCAGCTGCCTTTGGTTTTATTGTGTTTAACGGGAGCTGATCATATTCTTCTCTTAAGTGTGAGCTTAATTGGTGTCAACGCTTGAGGCGCAGCTACAGAACAGACCAAGCCTCATTTTAGAGCTATTTTTACATGATTGGTTTTGTAATAGGTGTTAACCGGCGCAGGCGCTGCTATGCACGGTCAGACGCGCTTACACAGGTGTCAGACTGACCGCTGGGCAGCAGATCCAATGCAAAGAGCGTAACACTTATTGTACTAAAATTATACAGATTTTTTTTTACATACGAGACTGAAATGGAGATGTAGTTCAGTTTTAGTTCAAGAGAACAGCTGCAGTACTGAACTGACCATCAGGGTGCATTTCTGCCATATTTCTCAGTTGAGAACATACCAATTAAACCTGCCAATATTTACATTCCATACTAAATATGCTATACACATATTGTAATGCATATTCACAAAGGTAACTTAAAGACCATCTGGCCTTCCATAACACACAGCCCCATGTTGTTTTCAAATATTAATTTTTCATTGAAACCATATGCTTGTATTATAGCACCATCTAAAATAAATTAATTTCTGCTTTTATAATTATTTTTCACTTATATTGTGTTACAGTGTCATGATTTGGCCACTGGACCGATCAGTTAAATCAGTATCCACAACCATGACATGATCCAACACTTATGATTGAATGAATAAATAATGCATCGAGCAGTAAAAACGTGGTTACATAAGCATGCATGAAATCTCATTAGAGCGAGACTGATGAATAATCTACAGTAACGACAGCACAGGTCTGAAATATTCCTGATCGTCAAAGCAGTGGTCATCTCTATGTAATAAGAGTATGCCAGATTCATTCATTTCAATCTGTTGTATTAATATTAGGCGTTGATGGTAGCTGTGTGTTTCAGACTCATCTGTTTGATCCTGTCAGTAACGGGCTCATCTCGTCTCAGTCATCAGGACGTCTGATACTGATGTTGTATCATGAGGATCGATCTTCACATTCAAACATTGATGCCAAAGGTTTAACTAGTAAACTTATCTATTTACCCACAATCCATATACCACCGTACCTGTCTCTTATCTTAGCCATATCTCACCTAAATAGCTGCAAATATGTTTTATTGAGTTCACGTTGAAGTGTTAAAGTCACCTAATATAAAGTGTGACCCTGGACTGCTTGATTCTTCATATCACTGCTGAATGTAAAGCTCTAATCTGCTAAATGCAACTATAAGGCTTGAATATATTAAGATATTATATTGCTGTATTTTCTCTGTAAAGCTGTTGTGAAACAATGAAGAGCGCTGTATAAATGCATTTGACTTGACTTGAAATGAAACTTACTTCTGGTTTCTCAAGGTTTAACAACACCGGAGCTCAGGGACTTGACTTGAAAGCAAAGCCAAGACAGCAAATTAAGAAGTGAGCTTTAGGTTTTCTGAAGAATACGTGAGCACGGTTTGCCTGTGTGATGTCACACTTATTAGTGCAGCTGTTTAACTGTGAAACCCACAGCAGAGCCACTATAACTCAGACAGAGAGAGACGCGTCTCTGAGAAATAGAGAGAGAGAAGAGGACAAATCATGAGCTCCAGCAGTTAAAATGAAAAAGAGCGTATGAGGTGAACAAAGAGGAAGACATGACAAATGTCTCTGTGCCACGGGACAATAAAACACATGCAGACAGCTGACTCATCAAAACATGGAAAATGCATTTTTGCTTTCTAAATGTGAAGTTTTGAGAAAGGAATTGAATCAGGTAATGAGTTGAATCAGATAGGAGCTGTGAGTGTGTTGATGTGTGAGGACAAACACTCGTCTGCTCCGGAGCGTTTAGTGATGAATTAGACGAGCGTGTCCTTCTGAATGTTTGCTGATCATTAAAGCGGTGAAGTGTCTGTATTGGACGCTGACAGGCTGAGACACACGAGCGCAGGTGAAGGTGAGTGGAGACAGAGACAGAGAGAGCAGCTCTTAATGAACTGGCTCACAGCTCAGTGTCATGTCCAGGCTGCTTCCCGGTCACTGTGTCTTCCTTCTGTGAATCAGTGTGACATTTGCCTCTGACAGCCAATCACACCACAGCAAACACAGCCAAGCCCTGAAATATTACACGCACAGAGCCGTAGCAGGGAAGCTCTCAAACAACTGTGTGGCATTATGAATATTCAAACACTGTAGTTGTGTTGCTTCATTTTTAACAGGAAAGCAAGTCCAGTTAAACTGAGTAAGTTCATTGAGTCTGCTGAAAGGATGTGGAAAAGTTGTTTCAGAGATGACGGTCTCTTGTAGTTTACTGATTCATGTGTGAATCCTCTGTATTTTGATCCTCTGATCTGCTCCAGGCGTGCTGGTATGAGTAATAACAGCACTGAGGCGAGTGTGAAACAGCGCTGAACGTCAGCTTTTACTGCACCAACAAATATTTTCCCAAGCAAGTCCAAATGTGTTTCAGAAAGACCCATACAGAAATATTAAATATGCCATATAGTTTTGTTACCTATAAGGTAATACATAATGTATGACAAACTGAACATATTTTTTAACATATGTATATATGTCACTATAGGTATTAAATATTATTAATATTTTATATACACAATTATGTACAAAATATAAAGAAGAAAAAAAAAACAGGGAAATGTTCCCATATCATCAGCATATACACAAAAAGTTTACAGTATAAGCTAATATGACATATGAATGCATAAACAATGAACTATAATAATAATGATGGCGATAATAAAGGTACATATTTAGAATTTAATTTATGGTTCAATAGGTGTGTGCCAAATGTGTTTAATATAATGTGTGTTTTCCTTCACTATGCATACAGTATAAAAGAAAAACACATGTAAGTGAATCTGGGTTGTAAATCTAAAAATGATATGAAATACAGCAACAAAATAAACCCATACATAAAAACAGAATATATAGGGGATTTCAATTATTATCCTATGTGTGCTTCCAACATAAGGAAATGTATAAGACTACCAGATCATTTCTTTATAGTGTTTTATATATGCAAAATATATAATAATATTTACTGTCAAGCCGTGCTGCTCTGATCTCGGCGGTCATGAAGGTTTATGAAAAACTCCTCCTGTCTCACCTAAAAGCAATCATGATGAACCCGTGCAGTTTAGCTAATGGACATGTCACAGAGCAGCACTGATCGAGTCTGTGTGAGCGTCTCAGTCACATGTATATCTGTATATTACATATTTATACAAAGACATGGTTTAAGTGCATAGATAATGAAGAGCATGACGAAGAGACAGGGCTGCTCTGAGCAGTCAGCTCTGAGGTGAAAGAGCTGTTGGTGGAGCTGTGTTCCAGTGACTGGCGTGGTGTGTGTTCTTGCGGTGACCTCAGCTTTGGTTTTTTTGCAGCTGTTTTTAAGGTGACCTGATCAGGCTTTGGTCCACCTGGACCGTGTTGCTTACAGGCTTTGAGGTGTTTGCCATGTTGGCTGTACCTGTAATACTGGTCAAAGAGTTTACATCAGAAAACAGACTGAGAAAACTATTTCTAAAAGAACATACAGTCCAGCTGAAACGCTCATTTCTTTACTGCAGTACTGTTCTACATGAATCTCTGAATATTACAAAAACTTGTAATCACAGAAACTGTTCAAACAATTCAGAGAACTGTTAATGAAAACAAGTAGTAATAGATAATAAAAACAAAATAATAGATTACAGTAAATATCCATCATCAAATTGTATTAATTTAGTTGTTTGTTAGTGTGTGTGTGTGTGTGTGTGTTGACTTGCTTCAGAAATGTTGTAGTATGAAATAATTAGTCATGCTGTTCGTTCGCAGAACTCTTCATCTATTTGAAATGATTTTGACGTAAATGAAGGGTTTAAGGACAGAAGTGTATTAATATCTGTCTGCTCATGGTGTGATCTCACTGCATCTCTGTCAAAGCAAATGGGCCACAGAGTTTTTATGACTGATGCAGCTGTATATTAACTCCATTATTTGCCATGACAGCCTGAAAACACCTCATGAAAGTCTTCATGTGCAATAACATTATCCATATGCAGAATAACTGTACTGATAGCATCTAAAATACAAAGCATTTACTTTCACCCACACCTAAACCTAAGCGCGTCTCTGTGCTGGAATAATAGGCAGATATATGAAGAGTGACAATGATGTTGGTTATTTTTAGTATTTTAGTATGGATATTTTTACACTCTCAACCCCAATCCATTTCTTGACGTCATCTACAAATGTAACAGGCACATGTACAGTCGCAATACTTTATTTCAAAATAGACGAATGACTTCAGTGCTGCATTTCCAGTGCTTTACAGCACATGATGATGTTATTCTGTGTGAGTCACAGATCACAGATGAACTGATCCTCACACACGGGACAGAGCTCATTCTGTACAGCACTGACGCCACACGAAGGGTTAAAACCAAAGCCCACCCTTTCAGAAAGTGACCTGCCACAAGGCCATTACACGCAGCGCTCAGAGTTCATCATTTACGGTCATGTGACCCAGCGTGTCGCATCCTTACTCATCTGTGAACCTGATGATGGGAGAGTTTGAGCTACGCATACATGTAAGTAGAATGTAATTGGACTGAAACTGAAAAATGTAACAGCACTGAATAAGACGTTTCCCTCATAAGATCGGCTAATGTGGCGAATGATGCTGTGCTGCGTCGTCATGGTAACATGATGAGGAGGAAATGATGCTGCTTCCAGAGTGAACAGAGCCTACAGAGACTCACATCACAGACCTTATCCTCACATTTCTGCAGACTTCATTTAGAATCAGTGTTTTAAAGGAATAAATAATGATGACAGAGTGTTCATTTATTTCCAGCCTTAGGTAAAGTGATAGAATCACTCAAAGTGAATGGAGTAAAGCACGAGAGAGGGCAGCAAACTGAAGGAACTCATTATAATGTCAAATGAGTGATGGCACTCAACATAATGCAGTGCAGTGTGGACACCGCTCATCCTCTGAGTACAGATGAGACTGGCGACCGTCTAGTGAAGAAATGACATGGACACAGAGCACTAACCACTGTGTTCTTATACAGTATTGCATGGCACTCATCGTTTGTGTTTTCTCAGCATTATAAGAGTGTGAGTCCTCGTGTCCAGCTGCCGGCGGTGAGCGTGTGAGTCTGAACTCTGGTTTGGCAGTGAATGAGAGTCGAGTCACCTTGATTCCTGCTGCTTTCCGGACTGAATCCTGCGTCTGACCCGTCACTAAAACCTGCCAGCAGCACTCAAACCCGCCGGACTCGTGAAGGACACACCGCAGCGTGTGTGAGAAAACAACATACATGCACTCATAATAAGTACATTTTTCTGTGGCAATGGTCTTTTCTGTGACTGTCTCCCGTGTTTCAGGTTATATTCATATGCGGCAGGAGCTTTGGCTCCTGTTAGCTGGATTATGTGGACATTTGTGGCACCAGCCTTCAACATGCTCATTAGTCGGGTGTTTCTCTGGAGACAGGTGATTTTCTTCGAGCCGGATCCAGCACCTGTGCCAGACACCCTTTCACACGCACCCAGACCTCACAATTCAAGGACAATTTAACATTGTGCTGCCTCCAAAACTTCATGATGACGTCAGCCGTGTCAGACAGCAGCCGCCTCCATCAACAGTTTCTGACTCTGCCTCTGAAAAGTGAATCAAGCAGTTGATTCCAGAATATGAGTTAGTTTAGCAGTCCAGTGCTGGAAGAGGAGGTGAAGAGCAGTGCTGAAGCACACGTCTGAGGAGTGAGCAGTGATGTGACGTGATGTGAGGAGTGTAATGACTGTTGAGATGTCTGATCAGGGCAAGACTACGGTCACACTACGAGGGGGGGGGGGGGGCAATAACGGACAGGACATGATGCCACACAGTACTTAATAAACAACAAAAAACAAAACAAAACACAAAACAAAACACAAAACACAAATATATGTCCTAAATAACATTTTTGAATCTGCTATGTTTGCTCACAGCACAGCAAACCATGCATTCTCTGTAATGAGTGTCATGGCGGACGCCCAAATCCACTATAATGAAAAAAAATAATAATTTGTGTCACAGAATGTAGTTTTAAGAGTTTTTTTTAGGAAAGAATGTACTTGTCTGGACTTCAAATAAGCGGTTTGCTAATAAAGATAACGTCTATTTGAAAATATGCTTCAACGTTTTCGTAGCTGTGAGCTCCAGAGCATCAGTGGTTGTTCAGTGCGCTCATGAACCCGTGGAGAGAGCGCCTCACCTTAGCCAGATCTTCTAGAATTTACCGCTGGCTCTGATGTCTCTATATTGGTTAAACATGAGATGTAATTTGTTTCAGGTAAATCTAACGGGCAGTCTTTGGTCTCATTAATCTATTATTTGTTCCAGAGCAAATAGATTTGGCTGAGGGCAAAATCTCATCAGAGCGCTGCCTTTGTACTTTTGACTGAATTGCCTAGCAACTTTTATGATTGCTGTTGTTGTTGTTTATTAAATATTATTATTCAATAAATAATATTTTAAATAAATAATAGTAGCATTTAATATTAGGAAACGGTGTGTCTGTGTGTTCGTTTTAGTTACTTTGTTCCGCCATTAGATGGTGACAAGAGACTGTTTTTATGAGTCAGCAGTAAAGACTTTTAAATTGAAAAAGACTGAAACGGAAGTTATTTTTACTTTTAACAACAGCTTGTAAGATGCAGCCAACAAACGCACTGAGCAGCGCTGTCAATGGAAATCACCCTTAACAGATGAAAGGATAGTACGACAAAGATATCACTTTCCCCAGCGGACATTCAAACTAATGTTTTATTGTGAATATGAGATTGATCTGAAGAATGAATGCTGTATCAGACGCAGGTAATCACACTCGCTCAGTCCATCTCTCTCTCATAATACTCTACTACACATAATACACCACTGGTAATACAATAAGTGTTTAATGAAGCAACTCAAGGTTCATTCATTACTAGTTCTAAAGTGATGTTTTGGAATTAGTAATAGAGGCTTGAGCTCAGCTGTTAAACTGTCATCTTTAGATTTGAATTCGTGGCGGAAGCAAGTAGTTCTGCACAAAAGAGGGCTTTTAAAGACACTCCATTGTTGTTCCTAATTTATTTACACACTCGAGCTGTCGAACTATTGTATAACAGTTCATAGACATGAGATATGGCTTTATATCCGCATGCTGTGATTACCTACGGCCGAATCACAGCCATGCTGATATACAGCCATATCTCATGTCTACTCGTGTGATATTGCTCATATATTTTTTCTCTAGATTGGTGTGTGCCAAATTTGGTGGTATTACCAGAGATTTTAAGGTATGGTTGCTAGGTGATTTTGTTTTGGAACCTTCAGAAAACTTTTTCTTAAAATTGACTTTGCTGACTCTATCAACTTAAAACAGGTGTAGCTCAGTCATTTTTGTCCAATCCCAACATTTTTTTTATACACACATAAATACATTTTTACCATTTCATAGATATATTTCAGATCCCTTCATTTGAACTTACACATCACCACTTCTATAAAGAATATTAAAGAATTTGAAGTTATCTCCATCATCAAACATATACATCACCCAAAACACTGCATATCACAAGCAGTGGTTCATTCAATAGCAAATGGCACCAGAATCACACAGAACAGAATGATATCATTTCAAATGAAGTAAATGAGTCAACTGTGAAAAACAAATTTCTATTGTATATTTTATGTCAATTCCATACTGTCACTCAGTCAGTAGCTTCCCGACACTGAAAGAGCATTCGAGAAGCTTGTTTCCTCACTTTTGAAATCCCATTTGATGCTGCCAGTGGTGCAGAAATCACTCACTTTCATTAAACAATGTTTTAACAAAATTAGATTTTTTTTTAACCTTCAATTATTCACATGCGATTTAAGGTCAAGCTGTTAGTCTGCTTAATTCATTTTCCCACTTTAAAATGATTCTAGAATGATTAAACATCCCATTAATTGATTTCATAGCATTTTTTTAAGTGGGGTGCACGGTGACTAATTATGGAGTGAAAGCGATCTCGATGGCACAAGAAATTGAGATGTAGCTTAGGGTCTCTGGAGACACCGAGAGAGCATATGGAGAAATACAAAGACAAACCGTAGAGTCAGAACAGAAAGAGAGAGCAGCGGTGAACAGATGACGACCAACCCAAACGCAAGAGAAGAGGAAGGACACAGAGAAGCACAGGAGAAGCTCTGAGAGGAAACAGATGGAGCGTTTCCACCTCCTCATAAGCAGCACACGTCCAGCTCATCCTTCACCCCGGATCCTACAGCGCCTGACACCTCCTACAGCGCCGGGCCGGCCTGCTCCTCCACTGACAGCTCTGACACCACAGGGCCCGCTCGCATTATATGCACCTGTGCTGTCTGCGCTTGCCACTTCTGTCCCTCGCTGGCCTGATATGAATGACACTCATTATGGGGAGAAGGACTTTACAGAGTGAGGCGCAGCACTGTAAGTGAAGCCTCAGCACACACACACTGACTGGAGCTCACTTCCATCCGGCCTCATCCAAACACAGCCCAACCCCACACTCACAGCAATCAAATCATTACAAAAGACCATTGCTCTGAACCAAAACAACAACTACTAACACTATGACCATTCTGTGACCATCAATCAATCAATCAATCAATCAATCTTCTCTTTCTCAACTAGCATTGAGAAATTAGAAACTGGAATCATTTTAGTAAATTGGATCATTTGGACAGTTTGAACTTGGTCAGAACAGCAGTGAATGGTTCTTTTATGTAACACCACCTAAATGACTTCCTGAATACATCTTCATGGTGTCATTGTGAATGATTCACATTCAGTCTGGATCCAGCCCTCACAAAGATCTGAGATGACCAAACACCTGAGAAGAGATGATGCTAACCCTGAAACAACAGACAAAACTACCTAATTTTGCTATAGGTTTAATCGCAACATTGTTCACCATCTGTTTGATAATGTCATTCACTAACTGCATGATTTTTACTGTACATTTCTGCCATATGGACATCAACTTGACATAGTCACCTCACCACTGATAAGCTACTCCTAAATATAATGTAGAAACTTTAATTTTCTGTGAAGCTGCTTTGCAACGATTTGAATTGTGAAAAGCGCTATACAAATAAAGTTGAATTGAACTGAAAATGATTAATCTGTGCATGCTATTCCAGCAACCAACATTGTTTTAGTAATATTTTAATAACTTTGCTTTTTTGTCCACATACTGTATAACAATATGACTACAAAGGCCTAGCAAAACTAAATATGTATTCATAGTTGGTGTTGTTATTAGTATTAAAGTGGATGTGTTGAGGACAGATCCTCTGCTGCTGGTGTGACTGGAGCTCTTCTGAAATGATTCAGTATTCAGTGTTAGTCAGCGGGTGATTCGCTGCTTGTTGTGTTGAGTGCTTGAAGTGGCTAATATCCACAGATTTGTTCTTGTGCACCAGCAGCTCGTTTAACATCATCTTACTCTCTTGTATTTTCTAGTTCAGGTACTAGACATGTGCAGTTTTCATGAAAATCATTACATGACCGATGATGAAACTTATTCTCTTCAAGGCAAACTCTTATTTGAGACTCGAATGACCCTGCTGACTGTAAAGTGGCATAGATAATGAATAATACAGCGAAACCCACGTGAGAGTCATTCCTATCACTTCCTGCCTCTGTCTCACAGTCATATCATCACAAAGACAAAAACACAACATGAAAAAAGAACAAGTATTATCAACAAGTTTAATTTGTTGTGAGTCTGATTTTAAAGGCAAAGCTCAGACCCAATATAAGAATAATGCTGCACTGCACAGAGCTCATTCCAACAATCTATTTATTGAATTTATACATCCTAATATTAGCATTTTCTAATACAATCACATGTTGTATCTTGTAGCTTTTCCATCTGCATCACGTAACTGCTAAAACCTGTCTGTGATGTGTTCAGACGCACATCTGGAAGTGGTTAGGATCACGCAGAAAATCCTATCTCATGCCTGTTTTCTTGTTTGCAAGTGTGCAGCAATATTCAATCTATGTCAGATGAGTAAAAAATCTAAATTACATTGCGACAGTGTAATCACGGTCTTAATCAGATAAAGCCAGACACTTTGATCAGCGTAAAACTGTAAAAACTTCAGGCTAATGCATCATTTACAGATCATTTAGTTATAAAACAACTACCACAAAAACACCCCGAACTCCACAGTGCTGTTCTTATAAACCTGCTGCTTGAATACACCGTGAAAGGCTCCACTATCAGACACATGCAGGTCTGAGTCTGAGGCTCTGGAGCTTTTGCTGCTAATGCTAACCCATCTGAGGTCAGAGAGCAGTATGTTTGTTTGGTGTGTTTTCTTGAACACGTGTGCAGCACACTGGAACCGGTGCGTTGGATATGCTTTATGTGGACTACAGTTCTCAATCTAGTCTAACTGCAGTTGATTGATTTCTCACAGCTGCTTGTCTAAGAAACTGTCTTTATTGAGCAGAAGTCTTTGCTTCTCTGCCATTGATCTGTGTGTGTTTGGGTTTAGAAGCAGTAAAATCAAAATCAAGAGTGAAAGTGGAAGCTGCGTCTTCTGCTCCAGAGTCCTTTCCTCGCTAGAGATTGATGAAAACCAACCACAGCAGACAGCACAGTTTGGTCCCCAGTAAAACAACAGACCTGGAGACGCTGGGGTAGAGTTTGATCTGAACCTGAGTCTGTTAAGATCTGCATGTCACTAGTGTCTGGCGGTGAGGACGCTGGTGTACAGAACTATTACTGATAGTAATGTTTATGAATGGCATTCACTGATCTCCTTCTATGTTGTTGATATATTCCACACATCGGCTCTCACTGGGCTCATGTTCAGTTTAGGGAACGAGTCAGTGCCTGAGAATTCAAGCAAAAGTGATGAAAGAGAGCAAGTAAGTCAAGACTGTACAGACAGAAGGCTGGCCTAATGTTATATTATCCTTCCCGAGCGTTCCAATACGCAAATATTTTCATAATGATGCCACTTAAAATATAAAATTATAAAAATGCATTTTACAAATTAAATGAGGTCTCTTTACTCCCCTGCACCGTTCACCTTCTCCCATGTTTCCTCCATCTCTGTACATCTCTGTTGGTGGCCTTGTTTGTCTATTTACATCTACTAATGTCACATGTCTGCAAGGTAAATGCAATTTTACTCCAGTAAGAGGGAGGAGGGGGCGTGATGTGCAATGATGAATAACCCTACAGCACATTAATTATTGCACTGATTGGCATTTACCTGCGAGCAGATAGTGACAACAATATATTGGGGGAAAAAAACAAACCAAAAAAAAAAAACATTGACCATTAATGTAAAGAAACAGAGTTTTTTTTACATTAACCATATTTTTTCAAATAAGCCCAAAAAACTGCAACCCACGACCTGTGATTTTTAATGTGACTTCGAAAAAAAGGAGCCCAAAGTCCCGTAAAATACGCAGACTTGGCAACTGTGGTCCTGGCCCTGATGTCCATTTCCAAAAGAGGAATCATTAAGCCATTTCCCTGATGGACAGCTGGCAATTTGTTGTGAGTAGCTTTTATTAATATATTAAGCTTAGTTTAAACAACTACATATGCTGAGCGATTCAATTCTCCGTCTTGCATATCTGACAGATCACGTGCGCTCAATAACTCACACTGTAGTCACTCCGAAGAGTCACTGCTCATTTGTGTAGAGTTGAACATTTCTCAACTCTGTCATGTCGCCGGACATGTCCACATGCTGTCAACAACAGTCAGTGTCGCTCAGATCGCCAGAAGTCGTCGGCTCTATTAAAATGCATGGAATCTTGTTGCTTCATTTCGTTGGCACTGTGAACTGGGCTTAAAAAGACGCTAGCTAACTAACAAAAACTGCTGTTTACAACTCGACGCAAAAGGAATATACTTGAATACGGTCATGCATTGAAGTGAAATCTATACGATATAGCATTTACTCAAATGCTGTCTTTGTTACAGATTTCTCTGGCTGCAGGTCTGGTGTGGCAGCACTGCACCAACTCCACGCCGCTCTGATGGAAGCGCCACATAAGGATTGCCAAGGTGCTCACATGGCCCTGAGGGGCCAAAGCACAACAGCAGCATCAGTCTTGAGTGACATGGTGTCTCAGAGAGAGACGGCCTCACAGAAGAGTCTGGGAATAAGAGCGGGAGCAGGGCTCGGTCCGTCTGCACACCATCTCAATGCACACAGTCTCAGCGGACGAATGCTGGAAAACAAACAAGAACTCATTTAATGCTTCACTAACCTCTCTTAGTGACACCAGCAATCCTGCACTTTTTCTGTCTAACCATTCTCTTACCTTGAATCAATCACATAGTATATATATATATATATATATATATATATATAAACTGGAGGTTTAGTACATAGTAGCTGTATTGATGAAACAAACAACAAAATCACTACACATATCACAGTGTCTTAGCCAAGATGTTACAGTCACATAATGTTTAATAAGCGTTTTCTAATGCAACTGATTACAGCATAAGCTTAGAAAGCTAAAAAGAGCAAATAGAGCTGGTTAATATCACTTATTCGGGAACATAAGTGTCTCCCAATGAAAAACGTATGACAGTAATGTGAATTTGAGCCTCTGTTCTTCATGCTTACAGTGACTGACCCACAGACAGCGAGAGTATCAACTTCTCAGTGTTTAACAGCTGAAAGATAATGTATGCAATTTGAAGGTATTGATATATCTGTCATAGTTTGTCTATTTCTTTCAGTCTTAAAGAAATCAACAGCAGATATATACTGTTCTTCTGTAAAATGATGTTTTGCATGAAAGCAAAGGATAAGTCAGTTCATCAGTTGACTAGAACCAAACACTGTGTGCACATTTATATAAAGAAAATAATGAGCAAATGTGTGAGAGAGAGATGGGAACACAGTAACTTATGTGTACTTCAGTGGGAAACAATAATTTGGCATACTGTAGGGTTACCTGGACTTCCAGCTGATTCACAGAAGATCTAGATCTTGGTGTCATTTTCTGCTGTAGTGTCCATGGATAACACACATCCATTTGAGTTCAAATTTTTATTATTATTATTATTATTATTATAAGTAACTTTAGTGTAAAATAAGTGTTTAATTGCCACAAACTACACGGGTGTTTCTTGAGCTAGGGTCAGAAGTTTTAAATGGCTATGGCAGGTCCAGTAATTCACGCTTCACGGGGCTCGGTCACTCTCGAGTCGACGCGTGGATGAGACACAGGCCTCACGCTGGCGCTCCACTCATCTCGCACTCGCAGGTAAGTGCCCTCAGCCTGGCCAACAGGAAACGGATAAATGTGTGTACAAACCCTCAGCCAATATCCCAGCAGGCTCTGTGAAGCGGGGTGAGCCGCTTCATTTACCACATTCTTCTTTCGGCTTTGAGAAGAAGTCTCATGCTGGGGAACACTCGTCTCTCCTGTGCCTGTTAACACAGCTGAGGCTCCAGTGGAATATAAGCATATAAATTGGTTTACTTCGACTTTTAGCAACACTGGAAAGATGATTTCTTCATTATTTTATGGCAACATCCTTGTTTTCATCCATTTAAAGTACCTCTATTATGCTAAAGGTTCTTCATTTTGTTTTGGAGGCCTCCTACAACAGGTTTACACTTTCATTTTCTCATAATATAATTATCTCATTATCAAAGACTTGGAAACGATTTGTTTGAAGATTCAGTCTCTCTAAACCCCTCCTTTACATGAGCCTACACTGCTCTGATTGGCCAGATGGCGCAGTCTGTTCTGATTGGTCTACTGCTTACAGCACATGACAGAAAAGAAACGCCCCTTACAATATCTGAATGTCAGATCCGGAGGCTTCCTCAATCCTCAGCGATTATAAACACCATGATGATGGTGTTGATTTTACCATATCCGTTTGAGTCCGAGTCAGTATAAAATATGTTCAACAATAATTAATCATACTTACAGGTTGTGATTCAGAGGAGAAAGTTGGTCCAAATGCAGTGGGTACTGTTCCATCTTTAATAAATACAAAGTTCTGTCATTAAACGCTAGATGGCGCTGGCCGACAGGTTCTAACTCCGTCTGATATAATCACATCATTAATCACATGGAGCAGCTGATTGGTTTCTTTTCACATCAGCAGCCAATGAGCTGCTGCTCAACATTCAAATACTCAGCTAGTGTTTGCTGTAGCAGTCACAGCGTGCTTCAGAAACCCTCCGCCTTCCCCAGCTCCACCTGTCTAGATCTGCTCTGGGCTAATGATCGGTGGGATTGTGGGTACTGTAGTTCATCACAGTGTAAGCAGCAGCTGATAGTGTTTCTGGAGACACTCCAACAGTACATATTTCATTTTTATCCATTATCTGACCCTTACATTTCAGGGCTGCATCTGAAATCACATACTTCCCTACTGAATAGGAGAGAAAGAGAGTGTGACAGAAGAAGTATGTCTGAATTCACAGTAGGAAAAAACCCCCCAGATGACCTACTACTTCTGGCTTTATTCTGTCGTGTGCATACGATGGACATTTTACTGTCCCATGAGGCCACGGGAGAGGATTTATGAATGACAGTGATGCAACGTAACTGATGCTGGTATATCACATGATATGATGGATGTAATACGTCCAGATCACATTAATACTACACACATGAAGTAAGTATTCAAAATAAGTTCCCTTTATAGTTTCCACATAGGTATTTATTCGCTTTTGGTAACACTATTATATTTGATCGTGCTGCGCTCATTTTCATTTACTGTATATAGTTTACACACATTCACTTTACACACTTTTAGTTATTCATCTAAATCTTGTACTGTCAACCGGCTCACATTATTAAGCTAGCACAAATATTGACAGCATCTAGTAAATACTTTTTTCTATCATGTAATTGAATTCATTATTCATATTGCCAAATAAGCTGTTCGGTCACATTCCTGGTGCCGTAGAGACAGCTCCAAACACCCAGATAACTGAGAAAATGTGTTAATATAGAAACATTACAAACCCTGCTCTGTGTTGTTTACTGCTGTTGACAGTGGCCTTTCAATCCCAGTGGCTCATTGTAAACAGCGGCGGGGCGATAGAGTGGCCCGGCCGGGTAACCCGCGTGACTCAGCGGCCTCAGGGAGCTCCGATGATTCAATCATCCTGTTCCACCTCCACAGCAGCATGATGGAGAGATGTCAGCCCAGGTCTCAGCTGCATTTGTTTGCCTGTCTA
>JAFVLL020026003.1:0-25877 GCA_021397915.2 Tor tambroides | reverse complement strand
GCTGCATGCCTGTGTGTGCGTGTGCTTGTGTGGGTTTTCCTGTCGACATAGTCTTAATGAGCCAGTATAGTAATTATCAGTCATTCTGTCTGCACTTAATTAATGAAAGCACAGTATTAATACGTTTACAACACAGTTTGTGCTGTTTTGTCAATGTGTCTCCACAAAATGCTGGTCAGTCATTTTAAAACCATACTCTTCTTGTCAGTGTTGCAGTAGCTTTTACATTAGATGGCGATTCAGTCTGTATCATTCAGTATTACAAAGAAACATGGCAAACTGTATTCAGTTTATTATCATTGATAGTTTATTATCGTTCTGACTATCATTCCAGCATGATCTCATGAGTAGCCTATTTGTAAGCATTTTTATCTTTAAAATTAAGTTTGCATAGACACTGAAACATACAATATGGACAAACGTACAATATTGACAGCTTTGTAAAACGTAATTTATTTACATACAATTTGAACAACTTTACAGATATACAAATGAATCCTTATGAGGCATTTTGATTTTATTGTATTCAGTCATCATATGGCATTACATTTTCAGTCGCATTTATTAAACGCAGTTTACATGTTTACGTAGTATGAAATGGTAAGATTTCGTTCTTTTCGGTGTGACTTCTGCTGCTAATATTTCGAAGAATTACATAATGTTAACCAAGACTGCACTTTAAAACCTTAAAATGAATAACATTTCTGGAATTGTTTAACCCTTATTAATCGTAGTTTTTCTTTGTCATGTTATAACATCAAAACGTCAGTACATCAAAAGCAACGTAAAATCACAAAAGTGGTCAATCTGTCTATTGTCTGTTTGGTTTATTCGTCTGTCATTCTGTCTATTTATTGTTCTTTGATCAATCTACCACTGTATTGTTCCTTTGTTCTATCTATCATTCTATCTATCGTTCTGTCTTCCCTGTATGTCTATTCTCCTCTTACATATGTTGGAGTATGTGCGTAGATCCCAAAGCCCCTCTTCTCTAGTTGGGGAATCTCTTACAATCTTCTCTTTCTCTCATGGGAAGAAGGTTTCAGACATGAGATTGATGTGTAGTTGGGGAAACGACACCTCGAACAGGATTTGCCATTTTAAAACCTCTCCAAACCCATGTGATCCCCCCCTATTTGCCCTCTGTGGGATCAGTGTGGAATGCAGTTTCAAAAGCCAATGAAGAAAATTGAAAGAAAAGCCCTGTTCCCACCAGAGGAACAATGAAATATCTTCAAAAATGCTAAAACGCTAGGTAGGCGGAATATCATTTTGTATTTTGTTATTGGAAAAAAAAAAAAAAGTGCAGCGGAGCCGCGCTTGCCTTGGGACATCTCGCAAGTGTTTTCGAAACAAAGTATGGTGTTTCACTTAGAAATCGTTAACTACACCAAATTGTTTTCATGTCCTGTCTGTGCGTGGATTTGTTTTACAAAGACAGTTCGTTTTGCTGAGACGGGGAAAGCAAACGCTTCATGGATCCTCTGTTCTTTTTATATCTACGGACTACAGATGGTACAAGCTGTACTCTTGTTCTGTTTGTTAACACGTCTTTCTCCTGTAGAGGGGCATCAGGCCTAACCTTCTGTCGCTTTTGGTCATGTCATGGCACTTCGCCATGGCTTATTCAGCTAGCGAATGACACCGATGGTGTAATATGACTTTGCAGCTCTGGAACAAGATGTAAGGGAAAAAAAAAACACCCTTCGTTCATTCAGTCAGGTCATTCTGTCCCATTTTCGACAACTTTGGTTTTCGTCTGATGCTTGTTCCCATGAAAAGGGAGAAAGAGAGTGAGAGGCACCGAGCGGGAGAGGTACGTAACGGGTGTGAAAGGGCCACCTCTACATTCCTCATTGAGCACGGCTACTTAGGGAGCCGTGAGCCCTTGAGATGTGAAGTTCTTTTGAGTCTGCACCAGGAGCTGTGGGCTCCTAATTGTTTCTAATAGATAGGGAGGTGTCGAAGCTTATTCTGCCAGCCTGGAAAGAGAGAAAGAGGGAGGGAGAATGAGGTATTAAGAGCATAAAAGAGGATGGGTGAGAGCGGTTGCAGGCCTTGATTTGTAATGACTCATTAAGTTTTCCTGGTTTTGTGCTGGCTGGCTCATTATAGCCCATAGAGTGGAGGGAAATAGAGGAGTGGAGGTGGGAGGTGAGTTTAAATAGCCTGAGCCCAACACTAGGCCACAAAGCATGGACAAAT
Source organism: Tor tambroides (assembly GCA_021397915.2). Taxonomy (NCBI): domain Eukaryota; kingdom Metazoa; phylum Chordata; class Actinopteri; order Cypriniformes; family Cyprinidae; genus Tor; species Tor tambroides. The sequence continues at coordinate 23,672 of JAFVLL020026003.1, read as the reverse complement.
AGTTGAATAGAAGGATGAACAGATGCAATAAAGGTGGCAGATGCAACCTTGCTGGGCAAATTGCCAAGTTAATTCAGATGTATGCCATTTCTTTATTTCTGAAAGACTGAAAAGGCAGTACCTTATGGCAAATTCAGTACGGTGACTCGGTACCCATATAAAAAGTACTTTTTTAGAGGTTACTTGCACATAATGAGCACTCAATAAATGATAATTGCAAATAGGATAAAAGATAATAACATCGATTAAATACATGGCTATAGATGAATTGGCACTCATTTTCTATATAGTCAGTTTTGAGAAATATCTGCATTTTCTCTTGCTATTTCTTACAGGAATATTCCAGGTTTAATACAAATTAAGCTCAGTTGACATTATTTGTGGGATTATGTTGAGTACTACAAAAATCATTTCAGATTCTTTCATTTTCTTTAATTAAAAAACTCTTATATATAATTGTTCTGCTAACATGTATTATTTGAGCTGATTAAATTGTCATCTTTGCAAAAATCCAAAGTAAAATTGGATATAACTTTACACAGATTTTTTTTAAGAAAAGAAGAAACAAATGGGAATAAACTTTTATGGTAATCAGCATTATGCCACAAACCCAGAACTGAACCCACACTATTTTTTATTTAGTTTTTTTTTTTTTAAGAGAGAGTAACTAAACTTATATTTCAATATACATGATAGCCAGGCCCATTCCAGGCATATTACACCTTTAATACATCCAACCTGAATCTCCACAGAGAGAGAGAGAGAGACTGAAAAATAGATGTGTAGAGAGAAGGGTACAATGGCCCTGGCTTGGCTGATCCATAACAGTCATTGGCTGTTACATACATTTCAAGATCCATTCAGGCTCTGGAGATAATCGAGCCGGCCGACAGTTTCCCCCCCGCAGCCCAATGGATTTATGATAGCACTGTCAAGAAAATGAGCCAGAATGACACAGTAGCTGACTTTAGCTGCAAATAATGTGATAGGCCGTACAGTGGCTGTGCAGCAGCTGCTGTCATCGCAGGTAATAGGCTATAAAGAAGCCTGATAGCAATACCTGTCATTGCTTAATGGCTGACTTCACTGAAGAGCTTTTGTGGCCTTTAACATGGAGATAATAGAAGATACAACAAATTTTATAGCTTCCCGCCTTGCATTCATAATTTATCGGCGGCGGGATACCGCACAACAAGGACAACAGTTCAGAAATGGGATGAGATGGAAGTTTGACGGGTAGGCTGAGTCAGACAGGATGGGAACTTCTGGGCCGAGGACGAGACACTACTTGCTTGAAGGGATTGAACTGAGAGATGAGGAACTTGAGTCGTGAATTTTTTGTAATGTAAATATAAAAAATTTGGAATACAATTCTTACTCAGAAACTGTTAGTAAATTTTAAAAATAATTACAAAGAAACTGTAAGTAGCACTGAATTCAATGTGACATTTTGAAGCAGGGACACTGAAAACAGTATTTTATCAGGTTACATATTTTTCAGCCACTAGAGAGGTTTTCACTGAAAATATGGCATGGATTTTATTATTTTATCGTGTTGATGAAGAATATCAAACTATATGGTTGTTTATTAGTGTTAGTTTATTTGTTCTGGGTATGGGAGTCTTGTGAATCCAGTAGTCTACAGTATATGCTAGACTATGTGCTAGTGTATTGAGCACCTGCTGTCATTTGAAATAACTTAGCAGCCTGCACACTAAGTATGTGAAAAGCCCTCCTCTAGCCCCAAACTCATTTCCTTTATCGCTCTCCGCACTACTGTTACCTGTCCACCACACTGTGAGTAGAGAGTTGCCGACATGGTTATTTTAAGGACAGTAGACCGTTGCTGAGACACCCAGTGAGCGCCAATATCGACACTGACGTTTTTTTCACAGTGAAAACACACTAGAGAATAGTGCTGAGATTGATGCAAAATAAAGCTACTTTCACGTTTCAGGCATCCACGAACTGACGCAGTGAGTCAAATTGTTCTTATACGAAAAGGATGGCATGCCAAAAAAAAAAATTGTAAAAAAAACAGTAAGATTTTTCAGTAAGATTTTAAACTTTCACTGCAAAAAATAAAAAATAAATAAAAATAAATAGAAATAGAAATAAATAAATAATCAAATAAAATAGAAAATCAGAAATTATATTTTCGATTATGTTTATGTCCCTCAACCTTAAAACACAAGACACTGCAATGTGTAATACGGGTAAAAGACCTGTAAAATCATTACAGAAAATTGGGCCATATTTTTACTTTTTTGTTTTCTAATCCCTTAAATGGTCCATAACAATAAAATATATTATTTTTATTATAATTAAAAATAAGGAGAAATAATCAAACAAAATTGTGAATTAATAAAAACATTTTTATTATTATTTTTAATAAAAGATATTTGAATACATTTACAGTTACATTAAACACAGATTACATTTGGTTGCCACAGTATGTGTTGCTACAGTATTTCAGTGGTTGATTGTGTTTGAATAGTTACGTTTACAAAAAAAAAAAAAAAATCCTGTATGTTAAGTTTAATGGCACCCAGAATATTTTGCTGTATGAATATCTGAACATGCAATGTCAAAACAATGAACAGAGACTCTGCTTAAAAAAAATAAAGTAAATAAATAAATAAATATTCTACTGCACTTGAATGTTGGTAGGTTTCAAGAAAAAATGCATTTTGAACAAAAAGCTGAGAAAATCACGTTTTTGCAAAAGTCTGCATCTGGATCAGATTCAGAACGATCATCAAAACATAGATGGAATAGATTGCTTCCATCAAAACATCCAAAGCTTGCACTGTCCTTTACCACTTCTTGGATCGACATTTCATTTGGTAACGTTAGGCAGTTTTGATTTATATACTGAAGAATTTTTGATGATCGTGTTATTTTACATATGCATCTGCTTACATACGCAATTGCTTATTTCTGTTTCTTCTTTGTCGTGTTTTAAACCAGACGTTGGATACTTTTTCAGAAGATGCATAACAGCGCCTCCTACCGTACACCAGTGAAAACACAGAAAGCCGGAAAATTCCGTCAGTTGCAGCGGAGCGTTGTCTCATAAATGACGGAAAAGTACGTCAGTGGTGGGGAAAGAGTTAAACAGCCACACACACACTTTCTCAATGTGAGTGTAATCAGACAGCTCCATATGTCACCATCTTTCATTATGAACTCTTACACCCACAGTGTGGCTACATAAACACTGAGGTCTAGGCCATGCTCTCTCTTTCACCTCTCACTAGAGGACTTCAAAGTCACTCCGGCACACCGATTTCTGATGAATGCTTCCATCTGCCCTTCTGACGTATGTCTCCATCCCCACCCCAACTCCATTCCACTCTGGAAAAAAAGCCCCAACCTTTCCACAACCTCCTGTGAGTGTGGCCATTTGTTAGCACTTAGCGTTAGCCTGCATCTGGGAGACCCAGCTCTAATTTGGTACACTGGCTCATCAATCCTTTTAATACAACGCTCCAGCAAAGTCACTCAGGCTATGTAACTAATGCTAGCTATTACTATCCTTATTAAAAGTGTAATGTTGTATTAAGTAGACCAATAAAAGTGGATTGTTTGGTGCAGCGATTCTATTCAAATGGTGCATGAATTTATGATGGGGATCTTTCAGTGCCAAAATAATCCCTGTTGTAGTAGGGGAGAGCAAAATTATTCTGGAAATGTGTAGCCTTTGGCAAAACCTTTAAAATTTTGCCCAAATATCTTTGACATATTAGCTGTCTTTACCCAATTCAATTAAATGTATAACTTAATGAAGTTGGATACAATTAAACTAGAAATACAAACTGAGTTCATTACGCCCCCTTTTTGTGAGTAATTGTATTTTATGCGCACATTCTAATTTTTAAAACGCTATACAAATCAACAGATTATGATCATTAATTGGACCATTAAGAACCAGGTCTTCATTATTATACAGAGATGAATAATGTGTTTTTTTAGACAGATAGATAGATAGATAGATAGATAGATTAGATAGATAGATACATAGATAGATAGATAGATAGATAGATAGATAGATGCTGAAAGTGATGTTTGACATTTTTACTTCAACACAGATACTTAAACTGTTTTCTGATACTGAAAATGTCCATCAGAGTTGCATTCATGTCCATGGTAAATGTGCTATTACCAATGATATGGAGTATTACCATCTGACCAACAGATGTTTTAGTGTTCGTATTGGTCATCAAACCTCCTCTTGTATGCCTCTTAATTGAGGAGTTCCACAGGGATCAATCCTTGGGCCAGTATTGTTCACCCTGTACATGTTACCTCTGTCTTCCATTGTAACAAATATAGAATATCCTGTCATCTACATGCTGATGATACTCGGAGCTATTTTCCTTTAAAGCATAATGACAAAAATGGCTTACAACCACTGTTGGCCTGTTTAGAAGAACTTACCGTAAGCTTCGGTTCTCAAGTAATTTTCTAAATTTAAATGAAAATGAAACCAAAATAATTATATTTGGGCATAAGGAAAATTGTGTGTTAGATGTTGACTGTGGCTCTCTGGCCCCATGTGAAACTAGAAAATCTAGAAATCTATCTCTCGCCAAAAATCTGGGCGTTCTGTTTGATCATTACTTAAAATTTGTTCTAAAATCATGCTTTTTTCATCTCCGTCATCTTTCTAAAGTGAAACCCTTCTTATCACAGAGTAACTTCCAAATGGTGATCCCTGCTTTTGTAACAACTTGTTTAGATTATTGTAATTCACTTTATTATGGTGTTTCTCAGTCTTTCCTCTCCCGTCTACAGCTAGTGCAAAACGCAGCTGCTAGACTACTCGACCCGCAAGTATGAGCCAGTAACTTCTATTTTATCTGCACTGCACTGCACTGGTTACCCATCAAACATAGAATTGATTTTACAATTCTATTATTTGTTTATAAAGCCCTCGACAGACCCGTTTCTTCCGTACACCCCTTTATAGAGCGTTGAGATCCAGTGATCTCTGTGTCTACTCATCAAGATCTAGACTTAAAAAACTAGGTGATCGTGCTTTGGCAACTGCAGGTCCGAAACTCTGGAACAGTCTGCCTCTTCGTATTAGCCCCCTGTATTTCTGCTTTTAAGTCTGCTCTAAAGACATATCTATTCTCTCAATAACCCTTGATCATTGGTTCAATTGTTGTTTTGTTATTGTTGTGTTTTAAATTTGATAGTCTTGTTTTATTCATTTTTATTTCTGAGTTTTTATTCTATTCTGTACAGCACTTTAGTCAACTTCAGTTGTTTTTAAAACTAACACACATTATGTATACACACAAATGTGTACTGCAATCAGTAAAAATATGACCAAACATTCAATTTTCATCATACAAACCTAACATTTCTGCTTTCATATTGTGACCTACAGTACACCTGCAATTATAATAATGTCCCATCACAAATGCAGCTATACACATGATGCACACACTTCAGATATATAGCTTCCTCCAGAACACCAGTCGTCATCGGTTAATGGAAAGAACAACACAAAGGTAAGTCTAATCATCATCTAATGCAGACAAGAAGGGTAGAATGTGGCAAAAAGAGAAGTGAAGATGAAATGAGAGAGAGCTAAATGAAAAAGTTTTAAAGAGAGCTAAGAGTCACTGAAGCAGGACACACACAGAAATTAATTCCCTCCTTTCAGAACAAAAAAAAAAAAGTCTAATTCTGACAAGCAGGTATGAGGAGAGACCATTAGGGCTTTTACAGAGAAAAAAATAGAGGGGAAAAATACTCTAAGGACGTGGATGAGACGAAGAGGTGAAAAGAATAAAATGGGCTGAAAAGAGGTAGAGAAAGAACAAAAGAAAGAGGCGGAGAAAATCGCTAGACAAAAAGTGCTTGGTTAATATTGGACAGCAGGTAGAAATTATAGTTAATTAAAGGAATAGTTCATCCAAAAAAAAAAAAAAAAGAACCCAAAAAATAAACAAAAAAAAAACATTTTATTTATTCACTGTATACACTACCAATCAAAAGTTTGGCATTGGTAAGAATTATTGTTATTATTATTATTATTATTTTTTTACTTTTTTTCCCCTTTTCTCTTGTGTTCACCAAAGCGGAATTTATTTGGTCAAAATACATTAAAACAGTAATATTGTAAAATTTTATATCAGATATTTTAAAAAGGTAATTTATTCCCGTTATGGAAAGCTGAATCCATTACTCCAGTCTCCAGTGTCACATGATCCTTCAGAAATAATTCTGATATGCTGATTTGGTGCTCAAGAAACATTTCCTATCATTATATATGCTGAAATGCAGTTATGCTGCTTACTGTTTTCTTAATATGTAATGCATCGTTGCTGAATAAAATATATCTTTCAAGGAAAAAGTCTTACTGACCCCAAACTTTGGAATGATAGTGTATAAATGAAGAATGCCAACTCTATTTGGAGTGGAAATCATAGACATAGACATAAATATGGTAATCACATACCTAATATACTAAAAGACGGATGTCTTCCATTATAAGTAATGATCCTTTTGTCTCTGCCACATTTATTCAGCCCACTTTACCCCCATACAGTCAGTCAGTCAATTAACTCTGTCATCACGGCTGGTAGCCTAGCAGGCCATTACAGACCTGTAGTTGCTTGTCCCAGCCCTTTGCTCTAATGCTTTATCAGGCTGAGGTACATCACCTTTGGATTGCTTTGTCAATAAGCTGACCGGGCCTGACCTGGCATGGGCATCTCTAACCAGACAGCCTGAGTGACAGGTCGAAGATGGCTGATAATTCACAGAAATTGGAAGTGTGAAATCTTTAAGGGCCACTTCTCACGGCTGCCAAATGCCAGGGTATCTCTCCATCAGTGTACTGTTCTCACAATCCCAGGCATTGTTAATGGTGGCCTGTCTGTCCATCAAGACCCTGCTTCTACTGGGATTTATTCCCTGTTTGCTTCCTTATCTCCGCTGGCTGGTTGCACTATCCTAGCCTAACGGGACTGCTGTGTACTTGTATATATGTGTGTGCGTGATTCAGCTGAAAGGAAATAAGCTACAGCATGAGCCTCACCCTCTTTTTCTCACTTTCCTATGTATTGTCGAGGTAGAGTAGTTTTAACACCTTCTGCCTTAAAGGAATGGTTCGCCCAAAAAATAAAACTCACCCTCATGTCATTCCAAACCTAAGATACTTTTATCAGTTTGTGTCTGTACAACAGAAAGCAGTGAGCTCCAAAATAACTTATTGGCTGCCATTGTTAATTATGATGTTTTTGTTTCCCTCTCGAAGATGATTTCCAACTTGCATCCATGGTTGTTGTAGGTTTATGGTTTTCTGCATAAGCTGGAAACCCATTTTCACTTGAAAGTAAACATTAAAACTTAGTTAATTGTGAAATAAAATGTTAAAATATGGATTAAAATCACATTGTAAGGCATACAGAGTTGTGAAACAGAATTATTATTGTTATAAGTAAAGTAATAATTATTATAACTAAAACTAAATCCATAAAAAAATAGTCAAACTTTAAAATAAGAAAAAATAAATAAAACATCATATGAAAAACTAATAAAAATGACAAAAAAATCAACAAAATTACCATAACTTTATATAACAAAAATATTAAAATATAAAATGCAAAAAATAAAAACTAATTCAAAATAGAACTACAGTAGTATCTCAGTGATGCTAAAATGACAATGTCACAATTAAGAGAAATAAAGTCACAGTTTTAAGAGATGATGCTTCAGTTGTTAGACTCTGAGTCAGAAATGGTCTTCCATATATAGAAATTATTTTAACATTTTCTTTGACATTGCTAGGAATGAACTCCTTTCTGTATTCTGTGAACTGTTCAGTACCAAGTAAAGATCTAGGCCATTTTATTACTTTTATAATTAGTCAAACAAATTTAAACAGCCTAAAAATTAAACCAAATTTGAGGTTAATTATTAGGATGATAATTAGCTGCATGATTAAGAAGATAAGAAAAGAAACAATATTTTACTTGTTAGATTTGGTCAAAAATGCAAAATGGCACAATCTCCTCTGCCTCCCGACTGGGATGGAATCAAATATTCATGTCAGTTTGACATACTACAGTTAATATTGCAGTCAGTGTGACTGGCAGCCCCAATTAACATGAGTTTATCTCTATACAACTGAACATGCAAGATAGTATGTTAATGAGCATCAATTAGCATGAACAATTAGTGATGTTAAAAACTATTGCAATGCGGATGGACATGTTTCACCAGCTCTTTATCATGATTTCTTTATGGATGGTGGCCAGTTTTAATATTTTATAGGTATAACAAAAGTACATTGGGAAGTCTGTATGTAAATATCTATACATAAACTATAAAGCTCTGGCCCAACAATGTCCTGGAAGAACGTCACCTCATGGGATGTGTAGAACCAGAAATTTTACAGCAAAAGCTGTTTCATTTTTAAACACGCGTTTTGTTTGTACAACAAATGAAGCTGAACAATATGACTTGCTCCATACAGCAGAAATAATGAGCAGCGCGCTGAAAAGCGACTGTCAGCTGCTTCTAGCCGAGGAAGCGGCTCCCTCAATCTGACACGAACACTCAGAGATGTGAACTGTATGTTGAATTGCACTGAACAAACCCAGACTCTTCCGAACCTCATGCTGTCACTCATTCTACTTACACCACATGCAAACCAGAGAGTTCCCACTCGCTCTCTCCAACGGAAACTATCTCTCTCTGCTGGAACTAAAGGAGGTGAGAGAGATGGAGCAAAAACAAATGGTAGAGAGGGAGTGGGTGATGGGAAGAAGAAACAGGAAGTGAGGGGGAGAGATTGAGAGAGGGAAAGACACTCCACATCTGTTAATCCAAAGAAGCTTAGTTAGGCTGAGAGTTTGTCCTGTATTTGTTTGTAGGATGGAAAGCCATGGGAAGAGAGAGACACTTCCATATTTAGCTACTGAGAGGTTTAAAATCTCAGCCAGCCTTTACTGTCACAAGAAAGTGAGTTCCCAGGCCGACACATCTCAAGCTGTTCAAATACCCATTAGGATGTTTTGTTTCCCATGTGCGCTGACAAAAAACAAAACCAAAAAGAAATGGGAGCGAGGAGAAGCCTATGGAAATTTATCAACAAACTTATGTGATATTTAATGATCCTTGTATGCGGAGGGAAAGACCACAGCCTGATTCGCCTCTGCCAAATACCGATCCCCTAACTTAATTTCCTGCCCAATTGCTGTTTTATAGTGCATAGTACAGTGATACCAGCTAGTAATATAGAAAACAGATTGCCTGTGCAGCCATGTGGATCAGACTGTTACAGGGCTGGGGAGAACCTGTAGTCTCTAGGGGGGGTCTGTCGGTGGGCTTCACTAAACCAACAAACCCAGGCGCTTCCCTCATCCCTGACTGGCAGCAGCTGGCTGGATTGGGAAGAGATTGAGATTCCAGAGCTGGAACTGTGTCAGAGACGTACTTTGAGGTTTAACTTTGGTGGCGTGTAGACAGTTCTGATACGTTTATTATTGGAGAATACCCTTGTGCATAACTGCTGCCTATAAGGGTACAGAATGACAGATTGTGTAGATTTATCAGAACATTTATAATGGTTTGTTAAGTGTGAGCTTTTTACAGCAAAGTTGAGTGAATTTTACAAGTAATCAAAGTCAGTACTAGGGAGTAACTAATTAAAGTAGCAACTTCACTGCATATTTCAACAGCTTGAAAGTAGTTGAGCTGTTTTAAAGTAACAAGCCAATTTTTCCAACAAGTAATGTTGAACATGTCACATTTCCAGTTCATTTGGATGGTTCATTTTAATCTACCACTTAAAAGAGAATGCAATAATTTAACAAACTATCATCATATTTAGGTATGTAAATGTATCTTAAATCTAAATTTTCAAATGTTTAATGCTACTAAATAGCACCAATTAAATTAAACAATACAGCAGTAAATATTTCAAACGGTTTAAATATTTCGATCATTACAAAAGAACAGCTTCATTTGTTAACAAATAGCAAAAGTTGGTCACACTTTATTTTAAGGTCCAATTCTCACTATTAACAAACCATTAACAATGGCTTTCGCCTCAAACGCCTAATTTGCTGCTTATTAATAGTTAGTAAGGTAGTTGTTAAGTTTAGGTTTTGGGTAGGATTGGGGATGTAGAATATGGTCATGCATAATATGTGCTTTATAAGTACTAATAAACAACCAATAATAGACATGCTAATAAGCAACTAGTTACTAGTTAATTGGTCCCTATACCAAAAAGTTTTACCCAAAAGTTTGTACTAGGTTCATGCATGGTGATCCATATGAATGCTATGAAGAAAGTTTATGCTGCCATTGAATGTAGAAGGATTTCCTGCTCAGAATACTGTACGTGTATACGTGTACCGACTGTGTATAGTCCAACTATATGCAGTTGAGGTCAAAATTTTACATACACCTTGCAGAATCTGCAAAATGTTAATTTTACCAAAATAAGAAAGATCAAACAAAATGCATGTTATTTTTTTTTAATTAATACTGACCTGAATAAGATATTTCACATAAAATACATTTACATATAGTCCACAAGTGAAAATAATAGTTGAATTTATAAAAATGACCAATTTAGAAGTTTACATACATTTAATTCTAATACTGTGTTGTTGCCTGAATGATCCACAGCAAGTCCCTTGTTTGTCCTGAACAGTTAAACTGCTGCTGTTCTTCAGAAAACCCTTTGAATTTGAATCCTTTCCAACAATGACTGTGTGATTTTGAGATCCATCTTTTCACACTGAGGACAACTGAGGGACTCAGATGCAACTATTAAAAAAGGTTCAAATGCTCACTGATGCTTCAGAAGGAAACACAATGCATTAATGCTGAAAATGCTGAAGAACTGAAGAATTTGTGGGACCTGAAGAATTTTTTCTGAAGAACAGCAGGCAGTTTTACTGATCAGGGCAAACAAGGGACTCATGAACAACTATCACTAAAAAAACAGCTGTGGATTATTCAGGTAACAACAAAGATTGAAGCGTATGTAAACTTTTGAATGTGGTCATTTTATAAATTCAACTATTATTTTCTTATTTTCACTTGTGGATTATACAGTATGTACATGTCTTTTACGTTAAGTATCTTATTCAGGTCAGTACTAAATACAAAATAACATGCGTTTTGCATGATCCCTCTTATTTTGATAAAATAATTAGCATTTTGCAGATTCTGCAAGGTGTATGTAAATGTTTGACCTCAACTGTACACACAGTAATTGCAATGAAAAGTGAATGCCAACTGGCGTTTGCTGTTTTTTTTTTTCTTCTTCTTGTGGTACTAATAGGAGTGCGGTGTTGAAATCTCTCTCACTGTGAGTAGCCCTTGTTTGGAGTTATGTGCGTGAGTGTGTTGAGTCATTATGACCTGATCCAGAGATACTTACTAGAGTTGTGTAATGAGCAGCATGCTGTTAAGAGCTGTCATTTAATCAGTTTATCATACATTTGCAATTGTATGAATATTCAGTTTAGTGACTACAAACCTGATATGTATCTGAGAAGCTCATAGGTAAAGACACATGGATTGAATTTCTAACTAGGTTATACAGTGATGGGTGTTCACACATTTGGAAAACAATTTCAGTAACTGACCGAACACAATTTGTTTAGTTGTTAAAAAATGTTGGTTCCCATTTAAAATGTTTGCTTAATTTTTAATAAATAGTATGAGGATAAAATTGTGCACAAATCCACTTTAAAAAGCTCCATATTGGTTCTTAAATTAGTATGGTCCTTTATATTTGTGTTTAGTACAAAACCTATAATATAGAGCAACAGCAGACTTGCTGTCTGAGGCAAATACAGCAACTCAAACCATAACTCAGATTATAGATATTCCAATGAGCCTAATACTGGTAAATCTTAACAGCAGGAAACAATAATTTTTTACAACAAAACTGCTTGTTTACATTTGCTCGTGAGTAATATATCTTAGATCAAAGATAGAAATGCATGGAAAAGGTACATTCGTGTTATAGTGGGAAAGAGGAAATGGTCTGTCCCTACGGGCAGAGGTAGGATGTAAAACGATCTCCCTTCAAAGCACATCGCGAGGGTTTCTGCCAAGAGCCGCCAGAACTGACCCTTGAGGCACTGCCAGTGTTTCTCATAACCATTCCACAGAATTAATCTTCCAATCTTGGCATTATCACTTCTTTTTTATAATTTTTCTTGGATTTTTTTTTCCTGTCCTCCCCCTCGCAGGGCAGTGGGAATTATCTTTTGCTTCCTACATTCCTCAGATGTTTGATATTATTTATATCTGCTTTGGCAAGGGCTGGCCTTAGTTCACTTGTTTGTTTCATTGTTTTGATTTAATGCCAATGCATCATTTTTGGGGGCTCTTTTCCCACTCCAGATTCCGAAATTACATATCTTTTTTTTTTGCCATCATTAATAAACAGTATTTAAGCGGCATTACATTTTAAAGGGTAATTGCTGTCTGGTTCTTTAAGCATTCCTTCACTCTGTTTACTGCACAAGACATACAGCCTGTGCTATATATTCCCCATCACCTTTTGCTGTTTTATCACTCTGGCATGAAATGGAGGCCAATAAATCATATTTGTTCTCTCAGAGGTACATAAATTGACATATGAGCTCATAAATTGTGGATTTACTGCTTAAGATAAGTGGGGAAAATTGGTTGTGTGTTTTGAGCCAATCACTGAGCCATTTTATTTGATTTTCCAGGTCCTTAAAAACATTGCCTCTCTTACAGCCATAATTTGATATTGCTGTATAACTCCAGGCCATCATTTAAGAGGTCCATTTGTAAATGTTTAAAATGAAAACACTAGTGCTGTCCATGTTTGCACGTCCGTATCCACAGACAGAACCCTGCCAGGCTGTGCTGACTTCTTTTGCAGCACCCTGTTCCTCTTTAAACACATTTTTTTTCCTGCTTTCAGTTTCTACTTTTTCTCCTTGCCGGATTTGTGCGCAGAGGGCGACTCGAAAATCAGTCCTGAACTTCAAGCAAAGGTTAATGCTATTCGCTGTTTTTCTTTTTCTTCTCCTCTCTTTCTGTTCGTATTTTCTTGTGGGCCGAACCACCCACTTAGCTTAAGGTCACAAGCTGAGGCTAATGCTGCATGGAAGGGGCTGCCCACAAACTCGGTGTCCCTATGATTAGATGTCCTGCTGGCCTACAATGCATACCAGCTCACTTGCCAAGTCAAATAACACTTTTAGTGAATTGGAAATAAGATTTAAGTGGCTCAGGACAATGCTGCCAACCCTCTCATCTTTTTTTTTTTTTTTTTTTTTTGCCTCAGCCGTTTCTTTGTATATTGGTGGGCGAAACAGTTAGGAGTTAATCTTCTTTTTTTTTCTCTCGATTTATTTGGAAACAGGTGAGTTGAGAGCCAGGGATAAAACCCCTTTTGGCTAAAAGGAGACAAAAGGTGCAGTTATGCGCTACATTGCGTTTTTCCCTTCTGTCCCCTTTGTTACCTCAATTTTTTGTCTTTCTTTTGCACTTTCATTTTCTCTCTCTTTATCTGTGGATAAGAACCACTTCTAAGTATTTTGGCCAAGTGTGGGCCCTTCAAATGTTGGCATTTGATTCAGAGATCCTATTTTTATAGAATTTTTTTAGCTCTTTCCATTAGTCTGAATACATTACATTTCAAAAGTATAGGGTTGGTAACATTTATTTATGTATGTGTATGCTCCAGAAGGAAAAATGATGCATTAAGAGCCGGGGGTGAAAACTTTTGAACAGAATGGAGATTTTTCTTATTTTGCCTAAATATCATATTTTTTTTTATTTAGTACTGCCCTTCATAGGCGATAGAATATGTTTCCCAGAAGTTACATGTTTCCCAGAAGAAAAAATAAGTTAAATTGACCCTGATCTTTAAAATCAAAAAGTTTTCACCCCCGGCTCTAAATGCATGATTTTTCCTTCTGAAGCATCAGTGAGCATTTGAACCTTCTGTAATAGTTGCATCTGAATCCCTCAGTTGTCCTCAGTGTGAAAAGATGGATCTCAAAACCATACAGTCATTAGCTATGTTTCCATCACCCTGTTTTTTTGCGCGTTTTGATGTATCGCATCAGAAACGAGTGATGGAAACGCTGAATTTCGTATAAAAAGTCTTAATTCTCAAAAAGGTTTTTACGCTCGCTTGAGGTGGTTTTTGACTTGTGCGAAAAAGGGTTAATGCGAATAATGGGAGATGTAAACGCATTTGCTCAGTAAATTTCTCCCTGCGCATCAAAAAAGTCATGTGACTTTATGCTGTGGGACGGCAAAACCTGACTAACTAGTGGACCAATCTCATTCCATAGCATCTGAAATATTATGGTCATTCTGAAATTCCTGAGCAAAGTCTTTCGTCAAAGTATTTCTGTATAATTGTCTTACACGACTGCATTCCCAAGCAGCAGGCATCTGCCTCCGAAAGCAATGTCCACATTTATTGTTTCATCTGCTCGCTCTGAGGCGCAAGTAATTTTTATACATGAAAATTATTATATTCAGTGGCTTCTCCTACTTTTCTTAGTGATATATAGTGCCAGTTTATTAGGAAATGACTATTTTGTTCTCTTTGACTCGTTGGATGGAAACGGTGCTTATTCGCAAATGTTTTATGCGATATTCCAATTTTGTGCACAAGTTAAATTCGCAACTTTGGATGGAAACCCAGCTATTGTTGGAAAGGGTTCAAATACACAAAAATGCTGCAAAAACAAAGAATTTGTGGGACCTGAAGGATTTTTCTGAAGAACAGCAGCAGTTTAACTGTTCAGGACAAACAAGGGACGCATGAGCAACTATCACTAAACAAACAAACAAACAAAAAAACAGCTGTGGATCATTCAAGTAAGAACACCGTATTAAAAATCAAGGGGATGTAAACTTTTGAATGGTCATTTTTATAAATTCAGCTATTATTTTCTCTTGTTGACTATATGTAAACGTCTTTTATGTGAAATATCTTATTAAGGTCAGTACTAAACAATAACATGCATTTTGTATGATCCCTGTTATTTTGGTAAAATGATTAACATTTTGCAGATTCTGAAAGGGGGATGTTTAAACTTTTGAATTTAAAATAACTGCTCTCTGTTTATATATATATATATATATATATATATATATATATATATATATATATATATTTTTTTTTTTTTTATTCCTGTGATGGCAAAGTTGCATTTCAGCAGTGTCACATGATCTTTTAAAAATCATTCTGATAAGCAGATGTTTTGTTCAGGAAACATTTCTTGTTATTATCAGTGCTGAACAAAGTTGTGCTTGCTGTTTAATATTTTTGTGGAAACTAATACATTATTTTCAGGATTCTTTAGTCCTTCTGTTTTTTTATTATTATTATTATTTTTTTTTTTTTTATCTTTTGTAACATTATAAATGTCTTTACTTTTGATCAATTTAATGCATCCTTGCTAAATAAAAATCTTTCTTTCTTTCTTTCTTTCTTTCTTTCTTTCTTTCTTTCTTTCTTTCTTTTAATTTGGAAAAATATAGCGATATTCTTTGAGTGCAGCTCCAGGAAATGAACTACCCATATATTAATTTAATCAAAATACTAGAAATAGTAGTTCCAATCTGGGCTCTGACATCTCAGCCGCCTTCAAAACAATGCTTTGGAAGCTGTGCTAAAATTACGCTAACTGCTTCAGTGCCAACAGCACAGTACATGTTTGCTAAGCATTATGTAAGAGACATCAGCAGCACCCGTGCACTATGTGACGGGCATCTAATGAGAGCCTAATTAATCTTGGTGCTTTTGATGACATAAGCATGTCTGGATCAAGAGTCTTTGGTGAGCAGCTTGTTTTTGCACTTACCTCAGTGACAAGTGCCTAATGAATTACCACTGCAGCTGTGACAGTTTGTTACATTCAGTCATGGTATGGAACATATCACAGATACTGTATGTACATGTATGTGAAGCGGCAATGATAAGAGTTGCTAATTAGCTTGTTGATTTCATTTGGATGACATTAGGATACTGTGACCAAAAAATAAATAAATAAAAAATCAGTATGACAGAGATAGTTAGAATTTACAAATAACAAGTAAACGTGAATTGTATGTAAATAAAACAAACATTATTAGAGTAAGCTTTACAAAAAAAAAAAAAACAATTACAGTTTATTTGTGAAATTCACTAGTAATGTTTGAGTGAAAATTGTTTCACTGTAAATCCTACACCAGTTTATATATAAACTGACCAATTTTTATAGTATCCGACAATGCTCTATAATTGTACATTGGGGAAAAAAACACGCAAAAATTCAATGGAAAAGAGTTATTTGTATGCTGCTAGTGTCACAAAAAAGAAATGAATGGTTACAAAACACCAAATGGTCGATCACACCATCGAAATGGATTCACACCATTGGTTGCTAAGTTGGGGTTGGTTCAGATAAACAATAACATTTTGAGTTCTCCACTATGGCGCAGTTTTACGTCGTCTTTGGGTGAAAAATCCAAATACAAGTTGCTTAGTTAACTCTGTATTAAACTGGGAGAAAATATTTTTAGCCCCCAAATCCCCACACCCATAAAATGTGTCTTCCTTCATAAGCAAGAAAATATAAAATATACTACTATTTACTGAAGTACCAAAATAGCAAGCGTCTTCAAATTATAATAAGATTACATTATGTTAGGACCCGAGACCGACCTCCATTTCCATATAAAATTAATGTGATATTAGTCTGAAAGTGATTTGAGCCTGAAGGAGTATAGAAACCTCTGTAAAATCTTTTTGAACTAGCAGTTGAAAATGAAGCCATTGGAGCAGGAAGTTCCTGCCGCCAGTAAGCTGCATGAAGTGGGGTCAAAACTATGCTGGAAGAACCACTAGCTAACTTTCGTCTGGAGTCCCCATAGCGCTATACTGTGGCATCAGTTCAACAGCTAATTTGTGGTGCACTTGCAAGAGTGAAGCTGAGAGAGTGGCTGTGTGTTGGCTGGCGGTTAGAAGCAGCCCAGATCAGGGTGCTGCTTGCAGGGACCAGCTGGTTTGGAGCACCCTGGACAGGGTCCAGGCCACCCACCACCTCTCTCTCTCCCCTCCCTCACTCTGCATTTGATCTAGCTTTGATTTTGTTATGTTTCTGAGGGCCAGAGAAGACAGAGAGGGTCAGAAGAAGGGGAAAAAGTTTGTTTAGGGAAGTTAAGATGAGTTTAGAGGACTTGAAAGGAATCATACTTTAGTTTCCTAAAGAGTGGTCTTGAGTTATTTATCTACAGAAGAATGCTTTGTGTGTGGTTAAGTGGCCTTTTGGAATAAAACTTATCGAATTTGATAACTTCATGTTTTCACCATCTTTTATACAAAACCAGACAAAATAGCATACATTATAATATGCATAATATGTATTATATATGGACATTATCCAGTCATTTTAAGGACATTTCCATTAACCCTGAAAAAATCAAATCAAATCATATAAATACGGTACACTGTGCCCTATTTTTCCCCCCACATTTCTTTCTGTTCTTACTGGTTGTTCTTACAGAAGTTAGTGCATCAAAATTTTTAATTCTAAAATGTATAGATTATAGTGTGACTGCTATATAAAGAACATTATATAGGCCCTATTATAATTACAGAAATGCATGAAACATTTTATATCATACTTCAACCAACACCTCAGCCATTACTAATCTGTAGTGTAATTTAAAGCAACAGAGAAAAATATTTAGCTAGTTATCCATATAACTTTAGACACATCAATGAGTCTATATAGGTTTAATACAAAGAAAGAGGAAAACAGAAAAAGGTACATTTTTGAAGAACAGTAATATTACTCAAAGAATAAGGCTGATCAAATATTAAAATCATGTGAAACATATCTAACTTTTATTTATTTATCACACATCACATGGTATTTATTCATTGGTCTAGTCTAGATGTCACTGTGGTGTTAAATTATACAAAACAACCGCAAAAAAATATGAATTTACATGGATCCAAAAACAGTTGTCAAAAACTGCCATTTGCATGGGGACAACATGGCTTATGAATATGTTGGTTCTTTAGGTTAACAGCAGCATGCATGCTTTCTCATGACATCACATCAGCTAATGAGATTACATTTTGCTAATTAACTCTTACAAAAAGTCAGCAAATCATCGTGACACATAAGCATAGCACATCTTTGGTTGCCTGTAAGAAGGCAGATTAGGAAACTAGGAAAGCCTTTGTCCAGTTAATGATTGTTGCTATCTTGTGTCATCCATTAATTAAGCCATCCATTGTTACTTAAAATAGACAACTATACTATTAAAGACAATTAATATAATTGTAAATGAAATATATACACATATATTAAAAAGCAAATATTTGAAGAGCATCACAGTAAATGATTCATTCAAGACCGTAGCATTTCCATAGAGTTATAATGATGCAATAAATAAATACATAGCCTACAAATATCCTGACAGAATGAGGTGATAACTGACCTGTAAAAGGCTGAATCTGAAACGATTAATTCTGCTAAACATGACGAGAAAACACTGCTAAGCTGGGCTACTTTCACATCAAATTTATTCTAAACCTGTAATGCAATGACAGACGCTGCTACACACTGTCTGAATTACAGCTGAAGAGCCGCTTGCTACAGTTATGTAGTGAATATAAGCATTGTTTTCTGTTTATAGTTGCTACCCTCTCAGTTCTGCTACCAAGTCGGTGCTATTCGTTTGCCATTATAATAATGCCCATAATAAACCTTGATCTCCTTCTGTTGGCCTTTTCAGCTTGAGAGAGAATTTTTTCGCAGCCCATTAACAGAGCATGGCCAGCATGGCTGGTGTTAATAGTTGTTCAGTGACCGTGGCACTCAGCTTTGTAACTGTCTGTTTATCAAGAGAGAGGTTACACCCCAATCCATAATGGCCTGCATTCTGTGATTGCTGCCACACTGTTGGTGCATTAATTGAATTCATACCGGTGCAAAAGTTATTTTGCATGAGTGCGTAAATTTGCCACTTTTATGGAACGATGTAAAAATATTTATTTACTCTCTTTTTTTGCCTTCATTTATTACCATTTTTCCAGAATTTTTCCTGTTATCATATGGATAAGAACATACTTTTTCCTCTCAAGCAAACATGTTCTCGGTTATGGCTCTGAATATTGTTATGTAGCTTGAGGCTTGTATTTAAAACCACTGAATAATTTCAATCAAATTATTTTAATTGGGTGCTGGATCAGTAATTACAGGTTGGAGTCATTTAAACTGCCCTGGAAGTCATGTGATCGTGGGCGTATTAAAAGTTTATGTCCGAGATAAAATTAATGAAGACGATTGTAATCTTCGGACTGCCTGGAACAATACAACCAAGTGAAGAATGCATCACATTCGATAGTCAAATGCCTGCGAAAAATAAAAATGGGATCGTAGCCGTTCACCACTCACCTCCGGCTGATGCCCTCATTTGCACCTGGGTCTGTGGCGCACGCCAAGGCAAATGTTAGGTAACTTTAAATGCCACCAAGCCTGTCAGGAGCGCATGCGAATTATGAGATGTGTGTGACAGCAGAACCGTGGCTATAATCCTGTTTACCCACATCCGCGTCTTCTTGTCACCAAACATAAACGCAGGAAGAGCGGTTCGAGGGGCGTTCGGGGAGGAAATAAACTCGCACGTGTGCGCGCGTCGGATGCGGGGACATCTTCGCAACGCATAATTCAATATGACTAATCACGGTGGCCACTGCCAACTCAGGAGCTCCTCTGACAATCTCAACCCAGCGGTATTTTGATAAAGCCAAAAAAACAGTGAGAGGGGGAAACGGGGCCAGATGTAGTTGGGGCACGTACCTGGGAAGCTCTGCATCTCGGCTGGGCACCTGTCCATGCCCGGCTCCCTGAGCTTAATCCTCCATTCACCGCTCTGGAGAAAGCTGGCTCCCAGGCCCGGCTCCTCTCTCTCTCTCTCCTCATCACGCGGCTCTTGCCCCGCTAATCGGCATGCCAGGAAGCAGCCTACAAAAGGCGGCAGGAATTTACAGTAATAATCGGCCAGGAAATAAGCAGCACCTATGCGTTATTGAACACACAGGGGCTTACGAAAATTGATCGTAATGGCTTTCATCACCATTACTGATGCTTCATGCCTCACTTGCAGGTATTGTGAGAAAAGCAGGTCATGTCTTAATCTCTTTGCCGTACCCGTATAAGGGCATAATCCCATATGCACTGGTATTGAGGTGAATTTGCATATCTTGGGAGGATTGGAGTGTGTGATATATCATTGAACAGGCATATTTTCAACTACTTTGCATTACTTAGCATGGTTGCGTGTTTTTTCTCAGTCTACTGTAGGAGCGTTAGATGACACAGTGCCTCAGCGAACCCACAACTCGCTAGTGAGTCACCCACTATATTGCTATTAAGAATAATGTGTTCAAGTTTGTGCCAATCTTCCCTCGCACATTTTAAAGGTAAAACTTTTACTTGACTTAATTGGTCCCTCATTGATTTGCAGTATTGACTAAATTAAAATGATTCAATGATGGTGGGATTTCATAACTTTTCAGTGCAGCTATTATGCACAACTGATTTATTTAAATTTTTCTCATACTGCAAAAAAGTTAATTTCCTGACAGAAAATGTAAAGATAATTAAGCTACACTTTAGAAATAGTAACTAGTTATGTTACAAATGTCAAAAGTAGCTTGCTACATTTTAAGCTGCTTGTTTTTCTTGTAAATAT
The DNA here is from genome assembly GCA_021397915.2 of Tor tambroides. Taxonomy (NCBI): domain Eukaryota; kingdom Metazoa; phylum Chordata; class Actinopteri; order Cypriniformes; family Cyprinidae; genus Tor; species Tor tambroides. The sequence continues at coordinate 2,927 of JAFVLL020026003.1, read as the reverse complement.
GGAAGATTACAAATAGCCATTAATAGTTTGATTTAATGCATGCTTATTAAAAACATCTAGGCCCAGTTTCATAGACAGGGTTTAGCTTAAACTAGGATTAGGCTATAGTTAATTTTTATAAACATGCCTTAGAAAAAAGCATTACTGGTGTGCATCTTAAGACAAAACAAAGGCACTGACATGTTTTAAGATCAGTTAGTACAAGTTTATTTCAGCTGAAACAGCTCAGATTTACATTTTAGTCTAGGACTAGACTTAAGCCTGGTCTGTGAAACCAGGGGTTTGTGCCAACAAATATTGCAAGTTGTTGTTGTGTGTGTGCGTGTGTGTGTGTGCGTGTGTGCATGTGTGTGTGTTCATCTTTTGGGGGCAAATTTGTAGCAGAAGTGAGCTAAATTTGACAAAACCCCCTTACTGAGTTGTCCACGTTTGAAAAAATGTTATAGAAATAATATAAATAATTTAAAAATATGTAAAACTTGCATAAAACTATTACAGTTTGGCAACTGGTGTCATTTGATTGTAGGTTACACTTCATTATTATACAGTACTTCATATTTCCCTTTATTCAGCAATTTGTCTCTATTCTTAAGTGTCCTGTTACTGTTTTTATTTTATTTTATTTATTTATTTTTATTTTTTTTTAATGGAGTGAGAAACCACTCCAAATTACTCCAAACAAAGTTTGAATGTTTCAGACTGAATCACAGAATGATTCAAACTATTTTACTAGCCTGTTAGAGTAATTCATTAAAAAGAATGATATAAAGAGTGATATAATCACAAGTTCTGATGTCAAAGGGTGGTTCACAAATATTTTATCAACATTTTTTCACCCTCGTGATATTCCAAACCTGTATGGCATACTTTCATCTGTGGAACACAAAAGAACATAATTTGACAAATGTCTATACAATTTTTGTCTATACAATGGAACCCAAACTGTTACCAACATTCTTCAAAATATCTTCTTTTGTGCGCCACAGAAAAAATGTCACACAGTTTTGAACAACATGAGAGTGAGTAAATGATGACAGAATTTTCATTTTGGGATAAACTGTCCGTAAACTATCATAGCGTAGCATGTGATTTTGTAAATTGTGACATCTCCCAGTAGAAATATGGTAACATCATTAATTTTATTAGTCAGCTAGCCAGTACTTACATTATTATGGTATGGCATTCAGTTATAAGCAGCCCTCTTCTCCTTACTACAGAATTATTTTGTAGACTCTGTCATAATGCTTTTCCAGTACAAGTCACATGATCTTAGACAAGTGCTTGGCATAGTAATCTCTCTCTAATATCAAACATCACCAAGTTTCAGGCTGTGGATGAAGCTCCTGAAATGTTAATCATCCCAAACTTAACTGTTGGCCATTATCGGAGAGGTCAACAGAAGCACATTAGCTAATTGGAGATTGGCATTTTCTAATTAGCTTTAAGGATGACAAGAACAAAGAACACAGGTTTTCTCCACTCTATTCATTGCTTGCTGCTTTGTGCTCTTGGACTAAGGGAATGTGTGCTTTGAATGTAATTACTACTTATAAAGAAATCTACCTTAATGCATCTCTGCGGAAATAACTAAAAAATTTCAGTCAGGACAATGAGCCCTATCTGAACTGCCCTCACTTTGTAACAGGGAGGATAATGGTGTATCCTCACAGTCATTAAGACTTTATCTTTGCTGTTGTTTAGGAGCAGAAGTCAATGCACTTGATCTGTGGTTAGTATAGAAAGCTTATCAGTATTTAATAATTCAGTGTTCTGACAATAAGACGCTGTGTACAATGCAGTGTTGTCTTCAGTTAAGGAGGATTTTCTCTGTTCCATTTGGAACAGACCATTTTTAAAAATGTTTTTGAAATCTCTTAATGCTCACAAAGGCTGCATTTATTTGATTTAAAATACAATAAACAAAGTAATATTGTGAAATGTAAACTGTTTTTGATTTTAATACATTTCGAAATGTAATTTATTCCTGTGATGACAAAGCTGAATTTCTGGCAGCCATCAATCCAGTCTTTAGTATCACATGATCCTTCAGAAATCATTCTAATATGATGAAACATTTCTTATCATAACTGACAAGGTTTACTACATAATTTTTGTGATTTTTTTTTTTCCAGAAAGTTCAAAAGAAGAGCATTTATTTGAAAAAGAAATATTCTAATATCCTAAATGTCTTTACTGTCATTTTTGATCAATTGTATGCATCCATGCTGAATAAAAATATTTTCTTTAAAAAAATACTTTGAAAGAATTTCAGAAAAACTAAGGAATATGCAGGTATTACATGGTGTTTTGGTTTTTGAAGCATGGACTACTAGTAATCCCGCACCCGTCGATTCATAGTCTCTCAACTTGTCAAAAAAGGAAAGACACCCTTGAAATAAAAAGATGGGTCTTTGAAACTTTTAAGGCTTTAAGATAAAGCTGGCAGGTTATTACACTTTTCAATTCCAGAGTCAAATATAAAAATTTCTATTATAAGGACAATTAATTACCTTGCAAAATGGCAAATGTGCATCCTTGTCAGGTGGAGTGTACTCTGATGGCCTTTCCTCAAACACTGGACGGGCAGATTTGATCTCTGCTAATGGTTCTTCTGGAAAGGGTAATTACGCCATGGTCAAAGCTAATTTGCTCTCTGCCAGATGAACTGTTGTATTTTATTGTAGGCTGACATTTGAAAGTAATTATGGTACTGTTGACCCTGGACCATTCCGGTTTGTAGCACTGTCTTTGGTGGCTTGGCTCTCTCTTTCTCTCTGTCTCTCTCTCACTCTAGTTCCTTGGCTGGTAGTCAGAATTGTAACAAGCCAATGACACGGACCAGGAACACCATATGGGGCTCCGGTGAACAGCCCAAATGCACTTGCTCCGGCTTCATCAACACCCGCCATTGAACACGGAGCAAGTGG